>JAUTYZ010064184.1:856-12072 GCA_032273725.1 Panulirus interruptus | reverse complement strand
TATATGTACATGTATGTGCATGTATGTATATATATGTGTATATGAGTGGATGGGTCTTTCTTCGTCTGTTTCCTGGCACTTCCTCACTAAAGCGGGAAACGGCGATCAAGTATAATAAATAATAATAAATATCATTTACACACAACATTATTTACTCAAATAAATGAAAAGATAACCTTATTTTCATCCTTAATATAAACACTACTACAAGAGAAACTGTCTCTTTTATTCAACTGGCTTCAGTAGTTGCTGTGTAAATCTGGCTTCCCGTCCTAATGATGCATTTACACTCTGATGATTTATGGGTGACTGTGATGCATGATATTTTTTCCCAGCTGTATTGTTAAGTTGGGAGTGACATTTGTGTTTAAGATATGAAATCATACATTAGCTGGGAATTTAAAACATTGCCTCCAAAATCTTTGCCAGTTTACTGGCGCATTGCAGGCTTTGAAGCAGACCAGTATACTAGCACGTCACAGCCCAAGATGGTTGATGGTCAGAGCAGGTAGACATTTTTTTTTTTTTCTTTTTTTTATGAAGCAATATGATAAGAATATTATTATTCATGTTTTGTGATGAATTACAGACCCTCCTTGCTTTTCGTTGGGGTTGAGTTTCATGCATAATGCTACTTTAAGCAAAGCAACGAAATGTTGATGCATATTATCATAAGTTCAGTGTTACAAGTTGGGGTTGCATTTCTGAGGCAATTTTTTGGTAAAAAAATTCTCAAATGATGCTATAATCTCCAGTTACTTTAAACTTTATATAATAAGATAAATAATGTGAAAAAATCATAAAACAGTTACACAAGATGGCTGAGGAGCATGTATATTGAGGCTTGCCGAGTTACGGTAGGGGATGGTGGAATTACTCAGAGAGACACACATTGTCTGCCTTTTCATTTACATTTGCAAGTAGGTCATCTTCCTTTTTCTTAAAAAACACCTCAAGAGTTTCCTGAAATACAGCTTTCTTTTTCTACTCGTAAAGCTCTTTGTAGTATTCAGTTTTAACAGCTGAAAGCCTCTTCACTAAAGAGCTGTTCTCTCTGTCTGAATCAGTACCAGTTAAGAGATACTTGACCTTGTCAATTCATTGGAAGAACTCAAGACAATAATTTTGTTGTTAATATTCATGGGGAGGGAGCATCATCTAACTTCTTCATTGTTTGCCTCTTCCTCACCTTTTTTTGATCCAACAGAATTAAATGCTCTTTAGACTATGGCTGTGCATTGGTCTTGAGCATACTTTTCCCCATTGTTTAATGCCTAATTGCTTTTCCTGCCTTAACGAGGTAACATCAGGCATAAACAAAGGTCCCATTTGTACACATCCACTTCCTAGATGGTCATGTGTAATATACTGAAACCAGAGTATACCATCCAAAGCCAAGCCCCACAGACCAGTTCATATGCCCTGCTTCTGCCCATTGACATCACATTACCCACATATTACACATTGATCCAGTTCATACTATCCCATTCACGCCTTTCACCCTCCTGATATCTCAAAGCCTCCTTCATCCCATCCTTCCATCTCTTTCTTATTTTCCCTGTCTTTGTGCATCCTCCACTTCTGACATGTAGATCCTCATAGTTAAGTCTTATTTCACTCATTCTTTCCATATGTCCAAACCATTTCAGCTGACCATGGTCAGTTCTCTTAGTCAAACTGTGCTTACTACTACACCTTACTCTTACACTGACATTTCTTACACAACCTGCCCCACACAACATACCATCCCAAGGCATTTCATTTCCAGCACATCCACCCTTTTCCTTTCTCTGGCATGCAAGGCTCAAGGCTCCATTCTGTAACATTGGAACTACTTAACCTTCAAAGGTATCCATTTTTGCCCTAACATACATTGTCCTCCCCTCTCATAGGTTTCTTAATGCATCCAGGACCTTAGTCCTCTCTCACACCATGATTCACTTCTGCCCTCATGGTTTCATTTGTAGTCATGTCCACTTTCAGTTGCCTAAAGCACTCCATTTTAACCATATCCAGTTTATTCAGTTTCTAGTGCAAACCATCCTGTGTGCTTACCCCACCTCCCCTGCTGCACATCATTATCTTATTATTGTTCACATTAACCCTCAACTTCCTCATTTAACACATTCTCCCAAATTCAGACCTAGCATCTGGAGTTTCTGCCTTGAGACTGCCACCATAGCAGTTTTATCTGCAAACAGCAACTGACTCACCTCCCTCGCTTCCCAACCCCTTGTATACATACAGTAGACCTGTCCCCTTGCTCCAAGACCCTCACATTTACCTCCCTCACCACCTTGTCCCTCAATTTATAAGTAAAACATTGAATAAAGTAACAACAAAAAGCAAGGAGGGCTTGTAATATATTTTAAATATTATATATATGTTGTGATGAAGTACTATGATATTAGAAATATCAATATTTATGTTTTGTGATGTATTATCATGTTAGAAATGTTTAGTTGTTTTGTTATAAATTAATATGACCTTAGAAATGTATTTATTATATTTGTGATGAAGTAATATGTTAGAAATATTATTATTTAAGTTTTGTGATGAAGTAATATGATGTTAGAAAAGAGAACAAATTTTCATTAAGAAAAGATCAACATCCATTGCACTTTTGAAAAAACAAAAATAAAATAAGTTACAATATACAGGTAAATATGTCATTAATTGTTACATTCTGTAATTAGCATGTATGGGAATGTTGATTACTATTCCTTCAAAACTACCAAATTGTAATTGCTAATACATATAGAAGATCTCTAGTCTGAATTTCATGGGACCAAGCAGTGTTTGAATTATGAATTTTTTCAGGTTACAAATACTGAATTTTCTTGTGGGGTTGTTTGGGTGTTATTTGCATGTAACATATGTAAATACATACTGTATAAAACTACTGAAATATACTTAATTGTTCTTTGCCAAAATTCTTCCTTTTCTCTGCTTTTAGAAAACAAGTGTAGACAAAGCTTGAGTTTGGAGATTACATAAAGTGCTGGGGGTTGGACATTTTTTATTCATGTGGAAAATGCCCATGTTCTGTCCTTGGAAAGAGCAGAACAAGGTCAAAAACCTCAGAGATAAGAACAAATGAGGAATGCAAGGGGCACTACTGCCTCAAAGTCAAACTTCCGGATATCTTACTACACCATGGCAAAAATCTTCAATACACAGTTATTCTGATTAAGAATGATTTATGCTTACAAATACATGGACTGGAGATCTACTACTTGTATTAATATTGGTTTGTTTAAGGTAATGATGGAAAATTTCTTCTGACTGGTGATTGAAGCATAGCATAATGGAGATTCTTGTTGCCAGATGGTAAAGTTGCAGTAATGTAAGGAAACTTGCCTAAAGTACTTGACAGTCTGTAGGTGTTCAGAAGAGCCAAAGATGCAAAGATCCTTTTCATTCTGGCTAGACTTATTTGTTCTAGAATATGAGTGAAGATTTTATGTACTGTGAAGTTTTGTAAAGTTTACTTTTCATGTTTGGAACAAAGGGTTAGAATTGTAAATATAATGTAGCTCTCCTGTGCCTGTCCCTACTTTAAAATGAGAAACAGCTAAGCATATATTAAAGTTAGTATGGAGCTTCGATATTATTACAATGACGTCTTTTAATCTGTAGTAATGTAAAGAGGTAATGTTCTGGTGGCAGACTCCGGAGAGTAACTCCAGCAGCTGGTGTCCAAGTTTGGGGGAGTGTGTGAAAGAAGGAAGTTGAGAGTTCATATGCACAAAACTAAGGTAATGTGGTGCAGTAGGGGGATAAGATGGGATTGTTCACGAGTAAGTTTAAATGGGGAGGGCATGGAGAAAATAGAGTGCCTTAGGAACCTGGGAGTGCACTTGGCTGTGGATGGAACCATGGAGGGTTGAAGTGAGTCACAGGGTGGGAAAGGGGAGCTAAGACCTTGGTTGTAATGAGGGGTGTGTGGAGGAGAAGTAATAGTCTTTTAGGGAAAAGATTTTTACACATGAAGGAATGGTGGACCTGGCAGTGTTGTATGAATGTGAGTTTTAGCAGCCCTCCCCCCAGAAAAAGAAAAGGGGAGACAGAGAGGAAATGGAATGCCTGAGGTTGGCATGTGCTGTGAGCCAGATTGATCATGTAAATAAAGACATTGTAAGAGAGATGTGGTAGTATGTGCACTATGATTGAGAGAGCTGAGCACGGTGTGTTGAAATTGTTTGGACATAAGGAGAGGATGAGCAAAGAAAGATTGACTAAGTGGATCTGCATGCCAAAAGTTGAGGGAGAAAGGGAGACTTAGAAAGAGATGGAAGGATGGGTTTAAAGAGGCTTTGGATTATGAGGGCCTGAACTTCATTCAGGAGGTGGGGGGGGGAGAGAGAAAGACAAGTGTGGGATAGAATGAATTTCATCATTGTATTATACGGGGTGTAGTATGTCGTCAGTAGGTTGAACCAGGGCATAACATGCGGTCATATTAACCCGTAGAATAGTATGTGGGGCTTTGCTATGGATGGTGGGCTCTACTTTTGGTGATTATATACATGACAGCTAGAGAGTAGAAGTGTGCAAATGAGGCCATTGTTGTCTGTCCCTGATGCTATCTTACTATGGTGGGAGCAGCAGCAGTTGTACATGAAGGAAAAATATAGTGATATTATCTTGTTCAGTACAAATGGAATGATACTGTGTTTGAATTTTCATTTTGCTGTATGATTTATGACAAGGTAAATTTGTAACGAATAAGTGTATCCTATAATCTGATTTGTATATGATCATAAGTAAATCTTTATGATAATTATCGATTCATATAAGGTAGATTTAGGAACTTCCCGGTTACTTCTAGTCAATCATTGAATTATGAGATTGTTAACTATTAAGAATGAGGGCATTAACATATGATATTACCATCAGTGAATTCCCTGCAGCTACATGGAAGTGCAGTTGAGTCATTTTATTGTTTTAAGGGTAACTTTAAACTCATTTGTCATACTCAAAGTTAAAAAGTTGATCAGTAATATGTTCTATGCTATAAGTCATTGTAAAATATACAGGTATCACTTAAGGAAATATTCTGTTTATGTAGATAATAAAAATATACCTAATACATATTGCTGTTAACTTTATTACATAAAAGAAAATTCTATTTTTTAATAATGAATCCTATGCAACTAATATGCTACTATTTGCCAGATATACAAGTGTGTTTGTGAATATTGTTCTGAAATTATGCCTTGTTTTTGCTTTTCATTCAGAAGGAATACAGACGCATGTATATACATTGTTCCAAGTAATAATTTTTATCTTTCAATGAGATGTTTGATTTTACCCAAGTGCTTGCATGTTTCTGTATAGGTATACATATCAAGGTTGGACTGAATGGAAAAAATAAATTATTTTAGGTGTGTTACAGAGAGATTGTAGAAAATCATGGTATTATTATTTCCAGGCTTTAGAAATGAGTTATTAGAGACCAGTTGGTATGACTAGATGGAATGAAGAAAGTAATGAGGGGGTTGTATGAGAGATTTGGTATGGCAGGGAATACAATGGGAATGAATTGTAGAGTGGTTGAAACATAATACTTTTAAGTGGTTTGGGCATGTGGAAAGAATGCAAGATGGGGAGTTTACAAGGAGAGTGTATGTTGTATGATTAAAGGGAGAGGAAGACAACCTGTGACATGGGGAGACACAATGGAAGAGTACTAGAGGGAGAGAAATGGGGGAAGAATGCATGGATTGGTGTATGTAAGGGAGGCATGTAAGTACAAGGATAAAGTGGTGACTCTTTTGCTGTGGCCAACCCCTTGATGTGAGTTCCCAGAGATATAGCTAGATAGACGGCATACTGGCCTGTTCATTGCTGTGGAACAGCCATAGGAGAAGCAGCCCAACCCTTGAAAAGAGTATAGCATAACAGCCATAGGTGGAAGCATAAAAGTAACCAGCACATGAAAACAGAGGTTTAAGTAATATCTGTAAAAAGAGAGAAAGAAGCAGCATGGCAATGAAGGGGAAAGGTTTCAAATTGAGAGGAGAGAGTTTTTGTGTAATGTTATTTACTTACACCTCTCGAGTTCAAGTGTAATGCTATTTACTTAAGGTAAATTTGAGGAAGACCTTCCTCAGTTTTGTAGAATACTTTTAAGACTGAATGAGAATTCATAGTACTTTTTGAGGCAAACTTAGTTATTGTAGTGAAATAAGTTTCCAAATTTTTATTATGAGGTTGAATTAAGGCCACGTACAATATCAGAATTAGTGGTTCAGCAGAAGAATCTTCAGATGGTATTAAGAAAATCTTTAGGAAGAAAAGTAGAAAGAAATTGGTTTTGGAAATATTGAATTTGTTTAGATTATGCTGAACCCATTGAGAAATATTACTCAAGCTCAAAATGAAGGAATCAGTTAAAGTAAGGTGAGAAAAAGGAAGTATGAAGAAGGTTAGTGTTTAGAAGAGTACAGAGTTAAGTCATCACCATAGGACTGATAGGATTATTTTGGGCAAAAGGTCATGGGTAAAGAGAAGAGGTAAGAGATAAAGCAGACCCTGTAAAAACACTGCTATTGATAAGATAGGAAGGAGAGGTTGATCTATCAAAAGTTACAGCAATGGACATTATAAATTATTTTGTATAGCAACTGGGGAAGCTGCAGCAGAAAGATTTAAAAATGAGATGTGCCAAATATTCTCCACAGCTTTTGCAATTTTATGGTCATGATAAGATCCCTTGAAGTAAAAACAGGACTGAATAAGGATCAAATAGGAAATAGTATGAATGATTTTCTCGCTGTATGAAAGATCTTGGTATCAATCTTTCCATGAAAATTGAGAGGTTATTAAAAGAATTTTGAAACAGTGAAGTCAAGCTATAACAATAATAAGCAGGATTACAGTGGTCTCCCTCTGGGATGGACTGAACTACTGCATATTTTCAAGAAGAAAAAATTCAGTATATACTTCTACATATGGGGAGAAAGTTATTCATTCGTGGGGCCTTATCTCTTGAACTTTGTTCTTGAGGTAAGGGCAAAACAAAAGAGCAATCACAGGTGTAGACTTACATGCTCACTTCTTTGGGATGAAACAAGGAATACCAACCAGTCTGTGTGCTTAACTTGTCCTTAACAAGATGAATGATGTGGGAACCTAAAATCCCCATGATGAGATGCCCTATTATCTGCTGTTGCTAATACGCTTACAAATCAATATTTTTCCTATCAGTATTATAAAAGTCATAAGAAAGGATATTAGTAATGATTTATAATTTAGAGATGTACACGATTATGGATACTATATGTATATAGCACATTAAACTGGATTCTGATAATTAACAATAATTATGGGGTAATGTTACAAATTAAAGATATCCTTCATAGTAGCAGGTCTTGCTTGGGAAAGCAATTATATATTTTATACCTTCAGGAAAATGAGAAACATCGTCAAAGGCAGGAAAATATACAGATCAAAGAGTAAAAGGGAACACAAAAAAGTGGCTTATCTTTATGAGTGATGAAGAGGTTGAAATGGCAACTTTGTCATTTTGGGAGGTCTTCCTTGCACAACAATAATACTTTCCTTGGGACCAATACTGCTTTGCCACCTGGGTTGTCAACAGTTGTGTTGACAACATAGCAGAGGTCATCTTGGCTGGGATGGAGTCTTACATTCCCCCTTCTTCTAAATCTTTTTCACCTGAATTGTGGTTCGATTGCCTTTAATCTGATGCTTTTTGTTGAATCAAAGAGCATTTTAGGCAATAAAACTTGCCCCTTTTCTTGAATCTCTTTCTGCCTTCATTTTTGCTTGGATCATTGCAAAGCTTTTACTTGTCGAATCAAAAAGAGTTTCATAGAAAGGAAATGTTTTAATTCAACTGCCTCTTCAATGATAATCTTTCTGGTCTTTAACCCTTAACTCTTCCAGATGTAATTTTACATGAGTGTCCTCTAGATATGAATATCTGCATTGACTTTAGTGCCTCTATTTCAAGGCAACCTGCTGGGCCTCCCCACAGTCCGTCATCCTCTAGCCAATGAAATAGTGCAGCTTTAGCTAAATGTAGAGGACCTGGCAAATGATCCTTCATTACTTGATGATGATGATCGGTGATGTTCACCAGTTATGGAGACCCTCTTGCCGTGGCCACCCACTTGAGGGAGTTCCCAGAGGGAACGGGCATCAGAGATATAGATAGACAGATAGATAGATCAGTCTTTGAATCATGTGAAGAGTCATTTTATGGACATTAATTCTTCCAGCACTGAAAGCTGAACAAGATGAGGCAGGAGAAGGTGTTTGTAGGGCAAGTGAAGGCAGAGTTGCCAGTGCTCATCTTACCTTGACAACACTGCATCTGACTGGTGCAGCTGGTAATTTTACAAACCTCTACATTTTTTGCTCTGAAAAAATTATCAATTAATTACATTGATTATAACAAGATTTAATATATAAAATGAAACAATAATAATCATAAATAAATTTTTCTTGTGGGTAAGATAAATGAAAAAATAAGAGCAGCAGCGACTCATGTAACACTAAGCCTTACTCCCACACTCTCTAGCTTATGTGCTGACACAACTTTAAAACATATACACAATATTCGAGTGATAGTACTGGACAAAATATATTTCAAATAAGATTTTTGTCACTGTCATATGAGTACCTTTGAAACTGTAAGGTTAAATGCATTTTTCCCACTTGAAAAAATGCGAGATTCTCAAGGTTGTAAGGGAAACTTAACCGAGGTGGTAAAGGATTAACCAAAAACATCTTCAACATCATTCTCTTAGAGGACAGGGCCAAAATAATGTGATGTTTCAACTTTCCCCAACTATGATTAAATTACCAATGCAGGAAAAAATTCCGTGTTCCTCAACATCCCTACAATTACCATAGTGGATGCACATCTTTCAACCTCTTAAGCTGTTCACATACTGACCCTGTGGAAAATATGAAGGTTGTTGGATGACCTATGTGATAAGGAGGAACATTTATCATTAGATGTATCAGCAGTTGAAGAAAGTGAAAAAGAACAGGTGAAATGTGAAGAAATAAGTGACTCATACAATAATATCAATGGGTGAAGAAAAGAGTGTTTATGCAGAACTGATATTAAGCCAAATGCACCTAATTTTCATGAATGTAATCACAGGGTGACAGAGGATTTTGGAGTAACAGACAACTGTGAAGAGCCACAACATTTCCATGCAGAGTGTGACTAAAGATATCTTTTATAATACTAATTCATTTACTGAGCAAAACGTAGAATTTTTCTCAACATATTTATGTTATTTACCACCAATGCTGTGCTGTAAGAAATAACAGTAAAGTGTGATATCATATCTTGGAACAACCAATAAACAAACAGGACTTGAATGTCCTCCCCTCTTATCAAGAGGTGAAGAAGGACTGCCCCAGATGTGCTGGCCATGCATCCTCCTCCAGCTCATTTAGTGTGCATAGTGAAGTATTTCTACAGATATTCATGTTATTTACCAATAATGCTGTGCATGTGTAAGAAATAGAGTACAGGGTAATACAAAGTTCATAAAAAGTAAAGAAACCTCCATGTCCTATGCCGTATCTTAAGGTGAGAAAGGATCACCCCAGATGTGTCTGCCATACCCCTTCCTCCAAGTTAAAGAAGACAAATGACATGAAATTCTACAACCTCTTTATTCCATACTCAAACAATAAAATTACCTTCTGTGAATTCTGAAAAAACAGAGTTGTAAAACAAGTGTTTTCCTTGATAACCACATTACAGATGCATGATGAATGTATGGTGGAGCTGAGATCAAGTAACATCTGAAAGCTCATGAGAAACTCAACTTTTGAGTTATCTTTGCCATCTCTCGGTCACCGGTTGGCGGCGGCCAGAGTGTTGAGACAGCCGCATGTAGAGTGTATGGGTTACTCTCTGTGATGAATAAAAGAGTGAAATAAATATTTCTGATATATCAATCTGGTACATACACACACACACACACACACAAACATAGGCTAGGGTGTGTGTGCATACATACATAGGAGTAAAGACATGGTTCATATGGAGAGAGATTCTAGTATGAAGTACTGATGGGCAGTGACCAAGTAACACTGAACCTTGTAAATGATGCCTTGATGGCTACACCTGCTCGATATAAAGTACGTCGACGACCCTCCCACTGGCGTTGACAACAACTTTCCCGATGACACTGTCCTTCAGAGCCCCCTTGAAGAGCCTCCAGAACTGGACCATCGCCAACCACCACGTCACCATCAACCAAGCCAAGAATGGAATCATGAACGTCTGCCATGTTTCCTCCCTCCCCCGTCCCATCCTTACCTCACGGGGTTCTTCAGCCCACCGAGGTTTGCGATGTCACTCTAGACGATAAACTAAGGTGAAAGGAACACGGTAGTGCCATCATCAAAGCCTCCCAGCTATCGTCTCCACATTCTTCGCTGACTTGAGTCTCTTGAACTTCCTGTATCTGAATTTCAGAACACCTAAACAACTTCTAGTTTTCTTCAAACTAACCTACGCCTCCCCCTCTTGGTCAACCTCTCTATCCACCATAAAAGAAAAGCAACTAGAAATAGGTGCGGAAAAGGGTAAGATTAAAATCGGTACCTATTCCGCTACATATCTAGTGGGGCGCACCACACTGGCCCTCCCGATTCTTTCCAGCCATCACCTGGACTTCATTAAACAGTTTGGGAAGATGTTACTGCACCACTTTTAGCCACCGTCACCTCCTGCTACCCGAGATCCCTCGTCCCCGAATTGCAGTTCGGCGCTGCAGCCGCAACGACCCCATCCAGATCCGAACTGATCTCTACAAGAACAATTTCGTCCCAGTTATTGTGAACATCATCAATAATCAGTAGACTACCATTCCAGCGTTTGCCTAAAGTCTATTTGACACCTATCCCCCTTCCTTATACTGACCCCAATGTCCATCTCATTTTCGCTGTACATTTTCAACCTTTGACTGCAGTTAATTCTGCAGTTAATTCAGTACTCCGGATATTACCATCATTATTCACTGACGAAGCGATGACCACGCAACGTTGAGGCATTGACTGGATATCAAGGGATTGATATTAGGCAGCTCTGGCCCAGTGACGAAGCGAAATGGGGCGTTGACCACTTACAGACGGTGGTGGGTGTTGAGGGCGGCATCTCAGCGGACGGTGGCGTCGGGGTGAAGATGAGGCGTCGGGGGTGACGACGGGGCGAC
>JAUTYZ010063965.1:0-11325 GCA_032273725.1 Panulirus interruptus | reverse complement strand
CATGCATCAAGATCTTTAAGCCTTGTCATCGACTGCCTTAATCTGCTGGTTCCCTCGGACTAAGATGTTCGTCTTGATACGAACTGGTATCATCATTTAGTTCCCTCGGACAAGTACTTTTAATTGGCGTCACAATCTGGTAGTTTAACTGGACCACACTGGGAATAACATAAAAGGACTGTTTGTTTAAAGACGTATGCTCTCCCCCTCCCCCCACCCACCCACACACACACACACACACCAGGTCATATGTCAGGAGATGTGGTGGAAGGTGTGGAGGGTCAACGATCATTTGCCTTTCCCCCTTAACTTCGTCGTCAAGACGTGTTCCAGACACTGCTGCCGGCCTCCTCCAGCAACCTTCAATCCTTCGTAACTTCACAGTTAAGGAGTTACACAGCAACTGAGAGAGAGAGAGAGAGAGAGAGAGAGAGCGAGAGAGAGAGCGAGAGAGAGAGAGAGAGAGAGAGAGAGAGAGAGAGAGCGAGAGAGAGAGAGAGAGAGAGAGAGAGGGCGACCCTTCGTCAGGGTTTTCTCAATAAGCCTTAACCTAAATTCAACCGTACGGTACTTCTTGGCTGATTATATGATTATGTAGTTCCCTGGACTACTGTCATATTACCGGAAAACATATCACTGGATTTCGGTAAAGTGTTCAGAAATTTACGTCAGTTAACGTAAGTTGTCTTGTGCTGTTACAATACGACCTGGGACACAAATCTGATGTCTGAATTCCTCGTTGTTCTGCAGTGTGGTAGGGTATTCTTACCCAATTACCTACTTACATATAAAACTTTTCATATAAAGACTCCTGGTAAATGCGAAATCATCAGAACATCCATTGAAATGGTGCCTGAATCTTTCACGGAAAGAAATTCATGCAGTCAAAGAAACTTTAATTTTTTTCGTGGTGCTCAAAATCAAATCGGTTGTTGTGGAGTATATAAGATCACAGATTTTGAGCTACGGTTGTAAACCATTTTCTTTTCCTCCTGAATATATATTGTTCATCACTTTAAAAAGATCCATAACTGATTCTTGACCTTTCCTTGCCTTCCTTAACCTCACAGGCACAAAATATCACTTCCATTTCAATCCTTAATGACCACAGTCGTTGACAAACGTAAAGCCCAAACAACCACAAAAAGCGACTTGTAAAACGAGAGAAGAGTAAGAATGAAGTTCTACTGTGGTGTGAGAATTATTCGTACATCATGTTAAGTCTTAAGAAGATAACTGTGATTTCTGCGAGTGAATGCAAGCAGAAAAGGTAAAGATTTCAATGCCTGCGTCGGTCATTTTCACTGACACGTCCAGAACAGGAGAGGAAAGTAAGCCGGGCACAAACGAAACGAACAAAGCCAGAGGGTAATTTCCTCTTCCGGTTATTTGAACTTCATCACTGATCAAATAACCGGGATCGAATGTACCCTCGGATCAGACGGCCACTTTACAGTGCGCTCGAACCGAAGACTCCAGCTATGTCACGTCTGGACGAGCGGTGAGGAAGGAAGTGGAGGTCGCCAGCTCCTTACCGTGGTGTACGGTAGGCAGGTCATGTCTTTTTTACAGTAGCTGCCCCGTCTGGGACCTGGCCTTACACCCAGGGGTCAAATCCAGGCTTAATGGGAAAGGGCGGTCATGGAAAGAAGATCGCAGTGTATGCTTGCTTTAGACATACAACTCGAGCTGGATTGAATAGGAAGCATCTATGAGAATTGTACATCATTACATATGGTGTCCTGTGATAAACACACACACACACACACACACACGTATACAGGTCATACATCTACAGCTCTAAGATAACTACAGACACAGGCCTGTGAAGATCACCAACATATGGTGAAGTATTGACTACTACCACAAAAGACAGAATTAACTTGGGCAATAATTGCCAAGTGTGTCTTTAAACTGCCGATCCTGATTTTGCAGGAGAGGGGTGTGTATATTTTAGTACCATACTAATACGTTACTGTGTTGTTGTACCATAGCATTATTGTATTTTGAATTATTCTTCTGTTGAATTATATCTCACATACATTCCAATTATCAATGGAAATTTTTTCTATTGAAAGGGGAGTTAAATTGCAAAATGTCTCATTATACATCAAGAGCGTCCGACATGGACATCAAATTTCGTGAAAATACATCACTCATCTTACACCGTGTACATGAATTATTAGCTTTGAATCTTACAAGCTTCTGTCTTCATCTTATTCATTTTCTCTTATACAAACACAGTTACTATGAAAATCACAGATCATAATAGATAATTTTCCCACTTCTACACCTCTTTTCCTAAGATCATCAGAGTTTCACAAACTACAAGAAAAGTAAGACATATATTTTCTTAGTGACGGGGACACGAGCTCAACACATTTCTGCCCCATCCGAGACCCATTTTCTTTTCGAAACGCCACGAAAATAGTCGAAACATTGAAACCCAGAGTTAAGTGCCTTTCAGTCTGATATTTAGCTAGGTATAACTGAGGATTTTGGCCATACTGTTTCCAAGGAAGAGTCAAGTCGAAATAGGGTTGTAACCAAGTAACTATGGGATCTGAAGCCATAAGCTACACAACCCTCGAAGCTTTTACTTTTGCCCAAGAGGAATCACATTGGCTGAATCATTAAATCTTGCGACGAGATTAGTGTAGCTGCAAGAACTACATTGAATTCCTGAACTTTAGGTAGCAATGAATCTTGATTTGTTCTTGAATATTACCCTATTCTCTATTATCTTATAAATTTCTTTATGATTAAATAAATTCGAAGAGTCTAAGGTTTTTCTTTGCCATAGTTCGGGCTGAACCTTAGATATCTGACAGCAATAATGCATTTCCAATCATTACTTTTTAAATAGTCTGTGTATTTCAACGTAATGTTTGGGTTAGCACAGCAGTTTATGGGCTTCCGACGTGTTTTTCCTTTTGAAAACACAGTCCAAACTTACCTGACAAACAAAAATCCCAGGAGCGGTTTGTGAGTTACGATTGTTGATGGTTCGGGATGGTAATAACATGCGCAGTTCCAAACTGATCGAGATATTATTCAATCTAAAGACGGAGATATCCACCCCATAGAGTTCAAACATAATTTGATGATCATATCCTTGGGTAGTAATGACCCTAAGCCCAGAGGAGTGATGGTGCACATGGCAGTAATCACTACACACAGGCAGACAGAACTGTAATGACCATATGCACATAGAACGGGCACCGAAGACATACGGGCAGTAATGACCTCAAACTAAAGGACATCAATAACCCGACATATACACGGGCAACAATGACACCCTTACACGGAAAATGATGACCTCCAAGCAATACTGACCACACGCAAAATACCGCACCAGATGAATTACTCATTCTGCCTCAGCAAGAACTCTTCTTCACACCACAGAAATATACAGTCCCTTAAAAAAACCTGAGACCTGTTAGGCATTAGTTCAAAATGACCTTAAGGAAGCCTCGAACATTCCAGTTACAAAAAGAATAAAGATAAATGCAAGAATAATACAAAAATCATAAGAAAATAAAAAATCCTACCTAGGCTGCTTGTATCAAACTTGTAAGTCTTCGTACTAATAGATAATTAATTTCCTTAATATCCTAAATCAGAACAACAACAAGCACTCCTGTTGGGCAAGACATTGTCTCGAGGCTCCAGTCACCAACAAGTTTACGAAAGAACCCCATAACTAAGGCCAGATGAGGCCTCTTATTACGGGCGATAAAACAAACGTTGACTGTCGCCTCCAGCCGCTATAAACAACCCAAACAAAAAGCTAATGATGGATAGAACGCGTGAATTAAGCTCCGAAAGTTAACACATTTGATTTTTTTTTTTTCTGCTAGGCTATCGGAGCCAAACTGTGCACCCCATCCTCATCCTGTGAGCGGTAGCGCAAAAGGATTACAATGCTCACAGAGGGTCTTTGTCGTCAGGACCCAGTGGCCAGATGGTTATGACAGATTGTTACAAGCTGGTTCATTACATAGTCTTTCATATAGCAACCCTATCTATATACCAGATGCAAAAATGAATAAAAAAGTGGATACAATCTCAAAATTTCAGGTTTATTAACAAAATGATGTTCTGCTATTCTTGCAGGGTATCCTTGGGCCTATCCCCAGAGGGTTGTATTCTTTCTCACAAACTTAGAGATAGTGCCTCAGTGTGTGTACATTTCTCTGGCCCCAAGCTTTATAATTCATATGACGAACAACTCTGTCAGATTGGCTGAAGCGTCAACAGACATTCATTACATTCTGCTGTCAGGGCATTTAGGACAGCTAGTGAGGACAAACAGTGATATATAACTAAATTGTCTACAGTTGAGGATTTTGTCGATATTTTTAATAATAGAAATAATATCAATAATAATGATAATAATGATGTGATACTACTACTACTACTACTACTACTACTAATAATAATAATAATAATAACAGTGATAATAAAAGTACTACTTCTAATAATCCTTCTAATACTATTACTACTACAACTAATAATAATTATACTATTTGTTGATTTCTCTTCCTTGTACAGGGAAGGTGCAATAACCCCTGAAAAATGTACGAGAGTTAGAGCGCCCTCGGCTCGATAGACTTGACATAGGAGACTGGATTAATCAATACGGAATTCAAGGCGTTGTTTTTGTGTACCACGGGAGACATCGTTTTACACCACAACTCCACAGACATTTTTCCCCACCGCTTCTATCACTGGTCGACAACTGTATCCATTCTATTCACTGGCCTGGTAAACAATGGTTATTTACAAGGCAAACAGAATCCTTCTATTTTCCGTGTGATTTTAAGTTTAAAGGCGAGGAGGAGGAGGTTGAAGTCTGAAAATCCCTGTTTAAGATGTTTTACATAAACAAATTAGATACGACATTCGGAAGTGGTTAGGGATTGCAGAGTAAAGTTCTTGCCATCCTCATTATAGGGCTCACAAGCCCCTCATTCAAAATAACACAACTAAATCTATTGAAATGCAACCGTCGAACACAATAGTTATGACTATACTATTCCTCATAACAACTGAAATTAGTTATCTATCTAGATATATTTATATGGCATCGTGACATTTGTTGAGATTAAGTTTCAACAAAAATGAATATGAATGATAAATATATCTACTTCAGTTACTTTCCTTAAACTTTTTGATGTTTAAGTTCGGTCCTAAATAGGCCAAATTAGGGATGCAGCAGAAAGAAATAAAACCAGCAAACCAAAGAAGACAGGGAGACAAAAAACTGGTATAAAAATAACTCCCTGATTTAGGCACTGAACCTCAGCGTGATAGGGCAGTGTCCACTACGAGACTCACCCTCCTCTTGAAGGTAAATAAAATGCCTACGGTTGAAATCTCTTGCTCGAATGAAATTCGTAGTTTTGATAACCATAACAATAACATCATTCACCTTCAGAAGTTTACTACACGACGCTTCTTAGTGCAAATTGCTATGGAAGTTAGAATGAAAACAACGTAAATTTTCCCTTAAAAATTTTGCACCAGCTCCCTCTGACCGACTCACCCGCCACCTGTAGTGGTCCGTCTGCGGCCAGACCCCTCAGGTCGCGTCCAGCTCACACCTAATCTGTCCACAGTTCTCACCAAACTGTTGACGAGGCCTTCATCAATTGTTGTTGTTGACACTGGTCAGAACCAGTTCTACAAACTGCCCCGTCGTGTGTGTCAGTTACACCCGTACGTTCATCAGCTGGAGCCGAAAACGCAAGATAGAACGTAATTCTGGTCAGGTTTTCAGGTAAATGATCGAGTCTCTCTGGCGCTGGGTGTCTGGAGAGGCTTATTTATTTGCACAAGAATATCGATTATCCGGACACATTATTTCTATAAGCTTTAGCCGGCACGCTTACAGAAAGTCTCATCCTAAAAATGGTTTCCATGAGAGATATATTCAATTCATTAGCAAATATGTGCAGTAGCTTGACTTGAAATTACTGCAGCCTCACTTGATGAGGATATAATACAGAAAATTTATTTTTTCACGTAACGTTTTAGTAAATCTATCCTATTTCTCGCCATAGTTGGTTTCACAGCGCCGCCGAATGTTGTGCTAATTCGCAATACTTGCCTGATGTTTACAGCAGATCATATCAGTTGGTTTTCAACCCCCTAAGAAAAACATTTCCTCAATTTTTTCCTTTATCCCACGTGGCTTTCTTCGTTTATCATTCTCTTCTACCTTCTCGTTACTGCATTCAACCCTTTCTTGCGTGACCCACAACCTCCTTGCATAATTCACAACCCTTTCGCACGATTCACAGTTTCCTTCTGTGATTCACAACTTCCTTGCACGATTCATAGCTTCCTTCTGTGATTTACAGCTTCCTTGCACGATTCGTAGCTTTTTTGAATGGCTGACTAATTTCTCGCGCGACTCACGGCTTCCTTATTCGATTTAAGACTTCCTTGCACGATTGACAGCTTTCTTGAACGATTCACAAGTCTCTTGCGTGATTCATAGCTTTCTTTTATTTTTAAAGAACTCCTTGCTTGATTCACAACTTCCCTGAATCATTCACAAACTTCCCGCGAAATTCGCAACGTCTTCGCGTGATTCACTAATGTCTCTATCTTATCATTTCCAGTTTTCACAGTTTCGTCGCTCACCACCAGAGCTCAGTAAGCCAGTGACAAATGAAAAATGTGGTTTCCATCGGCAGATCCAATCCCTTATAACACACCCTCTCTAGCGAAGAGGATTGGTGTCTAACACCATTCGTCCGCTTAATAGTCTTTCGTCATAAAATCGAGGTGATTGGGATTGGAGGTCCAGCGGGTTAATAATAAGCTAATCGGATGTTCGCTAATCATTTAATCAGGTGGAAATCGTGACCGGAAAATCTCGTGGTTCGAAATCAGAGCCCAGGAAGGAATAGCGGTGGTCGGAAATATCCCCACCTTGGGAGAACAACACTGACCTCCTCCTCTTTCTCGTTGAACCTTTTTTTATTTTATACCATAGCAACAACACTCCGACCCGTCTAATATGACGGCATATGGACTCGCTACCTTAATATTTATACTTCTAGGGTTTATAAGGCGATATTTTCCACCGGGAGCTCGTAAACTCTGTGTTTTTATGGCGATATTATGGGCTGGACACATCAATAAACCCGGCAGTGTTGGGGGGTGAAATTCCACTTATGCCGCTTGTAGCTTGTACATAACAAGCTGCGTTACAACATAAATAGCAGTGACAGGAAGTTTATGGCGAGGGAGTGTTGCGGAGTAACGCAGTCAATCATTTCGGCGCGAAGAATTGTGGCGGAAGTACATGGTAGGACGCCAATGGGAGCCAGAGAGTGGATATGGTGTCTAATTTTCATATTCCGTTACGATGGTCGTCACTACAGACGAATGGAGTGGAATTAATGTAGTCCGTTCCTTACGTCTCTTTAACACCTTCGCCACAACGGTACGGTCTTTGAGCACGAAGGTACACCCCTTGAGCGCACCGGTACGATCCTTGAGCACGAAGGTACGGCCCTTGTGCGCACCAGTACGGTCCTGGGTATGGTGGTGTAGCCTTTATAGTTCTTTTTTGATCTGACCCGATGAGGGTTAAGTCATAGGGTGACGACGCTGTCATATCCAAAGGTCGTATCTCGTGCTGAAAGGTCGTGCTCTCGTGCTTAAGGGGTCGGACCGTCGTGCTCAAGAGTTCATACTGTCGTACTCAAAGGTTTAAGATATAGTAAATATCTTTACTGTGAATCCACTTTACATACAGATATCTAATCGATAGTACTTTATTGATATGCAAGTGTTTCCCGGTACTTCCACTTAAGGTAAGTCCAACGTCTAATATGCTGTGAAAATTTGCTCGGCCGAGGTGCTCACCCACGCCGCCGGGCCATGGCGAACCCCGACCGAGGTACTCACCCACGCCATGTGACAGTCAATCTTAACGAAACAATTCTTTGACCTTTGACCTTTTCACCTCAAGACCATAGTAAGCATGACTTTAACACATGGCAGCATTTTGTGGGCATATCAAAATTCATTTCGTTCAGTCAATACTGACTCCTAATATTAAGTCAACAGACCTCCCGGGCAAAACATCGCTATCAAATAGTCTCGACTTCTAAAAAAAGACTCAGAGTAGCGAACACATTTTTTGGGGGGCTTCCTAATTTTCTGGCACCTATACATGAGAATATAAAGTCTGCATGCCCCAAATCTCAACATAACTTATTACCTACAGTTACACAACGCAGAAAGACTCCTATTCTATTGCCTGGCTCAATAAAAAAGAGAAATTACTCATGATAATTGTGGCAACAGAAGCTGCTAAAGGGGCGTAAGGGATGGGGAATTATGAATAGGAATAGAATTATAAGAGAAACTAATGAGAGAACATTACAGAGACGTTGGGGAGGTAATGAAGCGTTGGAGTAGTACTGAAGGACTGTTGAAGACAAAGGAGAGTTATGGTGTTAAAAGATTTTCTTTATCATTGTATGTCGACGGTTACGGTCACGAGCAGTGGTTCTCATCGAGGTCTGAGCACAGGAGACTAGACAGATCGCTACATACGGGTCCAGACGAGCTAAAAATGCAGCCATCTGTCTAATTTTCTCTTACAGTTTTATGTACTCAGGCCTCGAGTACATAATTGAAGCAATCGATACACAAGTAAAAAATGACCTGTTTGAGGTGTTGGAGATATGCTAAGGCTTTGCACTGGTGTTGAAGGAATATCAAAAATTATCTGAAGGTTTGATAACATGCTTAAGTGTTGTATAAGTGTGGGAGTTACTCAGTAAAAGTTGCGGAGCATAGAATCCTGTAGAAAATTTGCTGAAACACTATTGGCGGAGTTTAGAAACGTTCTAGGAGTCTAGAAGAAGTGATAATGAAGTTCTTTTAAAAAAGAAGAGTTGTAGAAATGTTGGAGAAATCTTAGGAATGTATTGTAGGGCCGTAAGAGTACTGGCGTGTTAAAGTGTTGGAGGAACGTTCACAACGTGTCGAAGAATTGCAGAAGTGTTTGAGAAACATTTGGAAGATCAGAAGCGCGCTGGAGTTTTCCGTGAGTGTTCAAGACACGTACAGGTTTTGCAAAAGTGTAGACCAAGTGTTCAGGAATTCTTGAAAAAGTGTTAGACGAGTATTGAAGAAGCTGAGGGAGATGTAGAGTGTTGGCACTGTGTTAGAGGGAAGTTGCAGCGATAATGTTAATGGCAGGCTGTTAAAGCATTGAGGTGTACGTAGAGTAGCGCTGAGGGAGCTTTGGAAAAGGTATATATTGGTGAAATGCTAATTCAGTTCGCGTATATAAAGTTGGACGAAACCTGGAAAAATTGAAAGACTTCTGAGAAATTCAGACATACTGAAATGCTAAGTCAGTATGTGGGTAGCAGTGGCTTAAGTGTTAGCTGTTGACTGGATAAGTGCTGGGGTATGGTTGTGAACTGGTTGAGCCGTGTTCGAGAAATATTACTGCGGTTTTGGACGGCAGCCGGAGAATATTTGGAAAAATTTTTGCCATAAGTTTAATGAATGTTGAATACTACCAGAAAAGTGTTGGTGAAGAAGTGAAGCATAATCACGTCTTGAAAGAAACGAAAATAAGGTGTAAGACTCGATGAAGAAAAGGTTTTGTGGGAAAGTGTGTGGTGTGATTTTGAGTATGCGGGTGTGGGTATGGGTATGTGTTTAAGTGCGTTTACCTTAGTGTGTATGTGTGTGTGTGTGTGTGTGTGTGTGTGTGTGTGTGTGAGTGTGTGTGTGTGTGTTTACCATCTTTTGCTACTTGTGTAATACTGGAAGAAAGAATCACTCTCGACAATCGTCTTTTTCGAGGGATTTTGAACTGGCTGACATATCGGAGATAACGAACACACTCTCCCTTTTTTTTTTTTATATATACGCCGTGAAGCATCCTTGACGGTCGTGTGGTGCTCAACACCGCGGCATTTCCGCCGGCGTGTCAGTGCAAGATGGTGGTTGTTGCTGTATGATGTTGCTGCAACTCCGGAGGCGTGGTGGCGTCCGTGAATCACTCTGTAATTTGACCTTAAAAAAAGAATACACATACGACATGAGGAGTGAAGGAAGGTGCGTGTGTGGTGGAGGAGAGGGAAGCGTCTGGCTGCTAGGTTGAGGTGTCTTATGTGTTAGGAAGAGGAGGAAGAAGAAAAATGTTTTCTAGTGTGTGTGTGTGTGTGTGTGTGTGTGTGTGTGTGTTTGGAGATGTATTCTTCTCTTCGTCTGGGTGATTATGTCCCTCTGACAGAGCAAAGTTTAAAGCCTGCGGGCGCCCCTGTACAGAACTGTATAATTAATTCTAACAAGGAACGAGGCTAAGGCCACCATAACATTAATAATCCCCGGTAAAGTGCATCTCGACAGCAATTACTGTTCTCTCCAGTTGACGTCTTCATCCAGGCCAGTCTGGCAGGTACTTATTTTCCGCCTCTCATCATCATCGTAAACCTCCCAAAGGCTCGATAATTTCACTCTCTGTCTCTGCATAATTTTGCAACGTATCGGACAATTCTCTCGCAAACACAACGTCCCCGTGACATGTCTCACGGTTGTTTCGTGTTCCTTCGCAATACGAGACTTCCGAAAAAAAGAGTTGAAATATGTGTGTGGCTGTCATCAGCAATCTCGCCATTTAAGGTGTCACTTTAGCCTGGTCCCAGCCTCGGTAGGTACTTATTTACCAACACGCTCTTACCTCATTACCCATTCCCGCCTGTGTTAATGAGGGGATAATTACCGCGTTAAACCACTACCCATAATTAACTTGAGTTTCTTTTAACGCCTATTGCCTGTAATGTATATAAGTCCATGTAGGAATACATTTTAATGAACTTTTTTTTTTTTTTGCTTTTTAGTTTAATTTGATGCGGAGAATGTGGTCGTTCTCGTCAACACTGACAACCCTGACGGAAGCTCACAACACCTGTCTACCAAGAGCACAACATGTCTACCAGGACCCACCACATGTCTACCAGGACCCCGCTACCTGTCTACCAAGACATGTTACCCGTCTACCAGTGCAATTACCTGTCTGCGTTCAGGATTATAGGTAAGATGTTTGACAATTTGCTCCCGATCATCAAGAACGGAAAACACCAGAGCGTCAGCCCCCCAGACCATCTGTGTTGAAGGACTTGAACCACTCCGTATGGCGTTTGATGAAGTCTTCCCGAAATAGGGGACATCAGCTTTGGGAATAGAGGATGTTACTGCCTCGTGGATGTCACTGTCTTGTGGCAGGAATCTAGACTGTCGAAGAAAGTAATAAAGTTGTTTGTAGAGTTGGGAGAC
>JAUTYZ010063412.1:549-12089 GCA_032273725.1 Panulirus interruptus | reverse complement strand
TATTATTATTATTGTTGTTGTTATTATTATTATACAGGGCAGGACCCTTAGCCTCTCACACTAACTCTAGCCTATTGTCCTGGCAGGATGCAGAGTGGGGTGGTGGCGGGTGAGGGTGACGGGGGCGTGGTGGTGGACGCTGCTCGGCCCGCCCACTCCCTCCTGGCCCCGCCCACACAGGACAAGGAAGATGTCTTCTGCACCAGGTAGGTGCCCCTCACGCCTGTACCCAAGTGGATGCCGGCCATTTGTCTGTTACATTTTAATTCCTGTGATTTGCGTCGCTTTTGGATTTGTTTAGTGTGTTTGTCTGTGTGGATGTTTATGTATGTGATTGTGTTTGTTGGTATGTGTATGTGCTTGTAAAAGTTCATGTCTTTATGTCTGTATATATTTGTATACTTCTTTGTATGTGTTTTTGTGCTTGTGTACGTGTGTGTAAATCCTTACTTGTAAGTATTTATTTGTACCGTGCGGAACCATGGTACCATTCGTAGAACACTACAGACGACCCAAAGTAGCCCTCCTCTTACTTCCCTACATTACTACACCCCTCAAAATGCAAGCTCTTTGCAAAACTGATTCACTTCACCACCACACTACTACCCACTGACCTCACAAAACACATCTTAGATGGCTTCAATAAACACCCCCCCCCCCCGCCCCCCTCCCGCACAGTACTAGTTGCAACAGACATCAACAAAGCATTTGAAACCGTCGTCCAACGTATCTTTACACAAAAGATTCTTGACACCACCCTCCATAACAGTGACAAAAGTGGTTGACCAACTTCATAGCCGGCCGTCATGCCAAAGTCAGTCACAAAAATTCCGTATCTAAAACCCTGAAGCTCTGCGGTGGAGTACCCCAAGGAGCAGTTCTTTCTCCAGCCCTCTTCAACCTCTTCCTACATGACCTTCCATCACCTTCTGCAGACCACGGTGTGAAAGTCCTCTTAAATGCAGGTGATGTGACATCACAACACTCTGACATTATTCAAGCAACAACAACATGCAGAACTACATAATACGAATGGAATAGTGGCTCATCTAGAACAGTATGTTTGCATCACCATAAAGTCCTCAGTCGCCCATTCAACCCCAGAAAGATAGGAATCCATCCTGCACCCTCCATTATTCAACCACAATATCACACACATCAACACAGAAACAACAAATAAACTGAATGTCCTCAGAACACTTCCTTATACCAGAATGAAAAAGAAAAAAAAAATCCATAGTGTCCTTTACAAACAATATATCCTCACCAACATAAACTACTCCTCACCTGCATGGTCATCCACTATGTCTTGGCAAATATAACAAACCTTCAAACCTCACAACACAGACCACTTACAACAATCACTGGCTGCTTGGTAACCACAAACACCCAATACTTTCATTACAAAACAAAGATCTCCCGAATACAGTCCCACCTCAATATGCTTGGCACTACACTCTTCCTGTCCAAACCACTCCGTAACTAACCACCATCCCCAAAGTAGGAATGAAAGACTTACCCCTGCCTCACACTTCCACAACCTGTGCCCAAAGCAAATACAACACACAAAACGTATCCACACCTAAATGACTCGACAAGCACTAAAAAGTCGCTCTCCCAAAACATTCTTACATATCACCCCACCAGACATTCACACATCTGAGACTACACTCCCTAGACATACACGAGTTGCACTTTCCCGTCTGCGCTGTAGGTACCACCTGTCTCTATAACATTACAAATGCCGTTTCAAAACATCACAATACCCCTCATGCCCAAGATGAAACTAGGATGATGAAGACACTCAACACTTACTGTTCAATTACCTCGTACTCTCTCCACATACTCACATACATCGCCACACTTTATGATCTGCTCTCCCACCCGGTGGACGCTGCCTGAGCCTCACACAAGACAGATGGGACACGTGGGGTAGGAAGGTAAGGTACACTACGGCGAGAGAGTTCCATACTCGTGGGGTCCTATATCCTAAACTTTCCCTATTATCAAAAAACTTTTTAAAATTCCGTATGTAGTCAGCATTCACAGCTTCCTCACTCGGCTTATTCCATTCATCAACATTCGCTATAATATAAAAGCACCTCTTTGCATCTATTTATGACCTCTGGCTGCTCTTTCTTGGCATCTTTCAAAGCAGTTATCGCTGTCCACATTGTCAAATTGGTTGAAGAACTTGAAGGTTGTGATCAAGTCTCCCCTTAATCTTCTCTCTTCCATGATGGGCAACATATCCTCGAACCCTTCCTTTTAACTCAGATTTCTTAGTTCACGTACCATTTTTCTTGACCTTCTTTGTACCTTTTCTTTGAATCTTTATGTTCCGTAAATTGAGGTGTCCAAACTTGAGATACATATTTTGATTTATGTCTAATACAAGTTGTGAATAGTTTAATAACATTTTATCCATGTATTTAGATGTAATTCTAATATCAACTAGTACTCAGTTTGCCATTTTAACAATTTTCCTGACGTGGTGTTTTGGCGATAAGTTGGGTACAGTGTGGATCCCAAGTCCCTCTCACATACAGATTATGTATGTTGTTTCCTCCCAGACTGTAGTCATACCGGGACCTATTTTTCACTGTGTTGCATCTTCGTTCCCGTGCAGTAACTTGGGTTGAACTTCAAATATCAAGCCAACCCTGAAGGTTGTGGAGATCCCTTTGTAAACGATTGGATTCCCCGTCATTTCTTATTTCTCTCATGGCCTCAGGATCATCCGCAAACATACTCAGGTATACATACACTCCTTCTAGTAAAGTCATATACATAGATCACGTACAGCAACGGATTTTAGACCGAGCCCCACAACACACCCAACCCACTTTCAAAATGGTCCTCTGACGCGTATCCTGTGTTACCTTCCATCAAGATGACTCGTTATGCACCGAAGGAGTCTCTCCCTTACGCCTTCCTGAAAATTTCACTACTTTACCGACCGTCTGTACAGGACTGCGTCATCAAATGCCCTCTGGCTGTCCGTGGATACATAATACACCCATTGATCCCAGTTCTCTAAGACACAGCTCACTCAAGACCCAGCTCACTCGAGACACAGCTCACTCGAGACACAGCTCACTCATTCATAAAGCCGGAAGGATTTGTTAATAATGACCTCTCCCTCTGATCCCGTATAATTTCCTACTTATATAGTTTCTTCTTTGCAAGTAATCATCTTTATCCTTTATGATTATCTTTGTCAGTGGTTTCTAGACCACACTCGTCATAGAAACGGGTCTGCAGTTCAGTGCATTTTCCTGATATCGTTACCGTAAGAAAGACCTCCTCCGCTTCCTCGGGAGTGCACGCTTTTCCAACAGTGTGTTGAACAAGGTTCCCACCCACCCGCCTGCCATGTGGTTCTGCACGTTCCTTAAAGTACAGATGGGGAAACTTCATCAAGATCATGTGTCCTGCAGGGATCAACATCCTTCAGTAACGTTATGTATTTATTTTTGTTGTTGCTGTTGTTGTGTTGTTGCAAATTTATCGTTTTCTAAGTGCTCCTTTCTATCCCTTAAATTGTGTTGAGGTTCTGGGGTCCACCAGCCAGAGCACGTGTTTGAGCTGATCATTTCAGGTCCTCAAATATTTTCTTGTCTTCAAGAGCTTTCCCTCCTAATCCCTCAGCCTGACTGGCTGCTCTAACTACCTGCCTACCACAGGTGAAGTTATGGAATGGGTGTGATTTTCCACTTGCCTAGTACACACCTGTCTTGTACACACCTGCCTTGTACACACCTGTCTTGTACACACCTGCCTTGTACATAATCTTATGAAATTCCACCTGCCTTGTACACAGTGTTTTTTTTTTTCGAGGTTTCTATCTCTTCTTCTCCTTCCTTATTATCTTCCATTTGTCCCTCGCTCTCATACATCTTTAAACGTTGGTTTGCTGTTGTGTCGTCTGCACCGTTACCACAGCACAACTTTTTCGTATCTTTTATCAAATTCAGTATCATATACTTTTGTTTTTTTTGACCTTGACTTTCTGTTTCCTGCCGAAAGCATTCATGTTTTAAGCCTTCCAGTTTTGATTTGATAGAACCCTGCATAACACTGCTTTCTAATCTGACTATGGAATTCCATTTTCACACTGTAAGCACACCATGGTGGTGTTTGGCGTCGTGTTGTTCCCACAATTGTATTTCTCTCGTTTGAGTCTGGTATCCTCTCAGATCTGTTTATGTCCTCAGTTCGTACGTCGTTATATTCCAGTGTTACATGATAATGTTCCTAGTGGGCGTTTCTGAGGTTGGCTGGTTCTCTGGGCTTTAAGAGTACCAGATGCCACCATCACTGAAGCTGCCGCCGTCAAGTTATCAACGCCACCCGAAAGATCGTTAACGTCTTGTTCAGGTGTTAAAGATAATTTTAAGACCACATACACTTTCATTATGCATGTGGCCCATGATTATTTCTGTGTAAAGGTTTGCCAAGACAATGCTTGGCATGGGGTCTTGTTCTGACGTCACCTTACAAGGTGGGCAAAATTACGGAATTAGAAATATAAGCAGTAATAGTACGGTAATTTGTTTCTTTAATCTGAAACTAAATTTTCATTAGTTGATGTTTTACGTGGGAAGAGAAAGTGGCAGAATCATGTGAAATGTACACCTTTTATGATATTAATGGGTAACTGAGGGATGTGAAATTTTCTTATCTAAGGCAGGAGAATGCTGATGACATCCTTTGATAAGTAGTGGAATCAGACATTAGCTGGGACTTCAGAGGAGTACGGGAACCATGATATCATTACTTGACAATATTAGCAGTGAACCATGCATCATTATTTGATGATTATAGCAGTTTAAAGGTTAATATTGTGCACCTAACCACCATGTAAGGCTAAATTGTGAGTTTAGCCAAAGAAATAGGACTCACAGGAAAAGAAAGAGGCCATGGAAGCCTTTTAACTTTTGACTCCCTATATCATTCATTTATTTTATGAACAAAAATCAATGCTTTTCAACCTGCTGCTGCTTAATGACTTTGAAGGTTTCTGTTTTGTTTCTTATAATTTGTTGGAGTTCTCCCATGTCATGTTCTGCCAGTGGTAGCCTTTAAGATGTAAAGTAATGTAATTACTATTACTATGTTCATGTAGACTCCATTCTCAGCTGGTGTGCGACGGTTATACCGAGAGGTGGTGCTTTTGACAGAAGATCGCAATTTGAGGGTGAAGGCTCATGCACGTGATATACCTGTGCGAGATCTTTTAGATTTTGCACGTTGGGCTGGAGTTAGGTGAGGTATGGGTGGTGTGATCTATAACCACCCAGTCACTATTCTCTAGGCTGGACAAAACTTATCCGTCACACTCCTTGGTTAGTAAAACAGATATTTGACAATACTTGTTTTGTTTTATAGCTTTATAGCACAGTGTAAGCCTTTTATATCCTATTATTGAAGCATATTGAATTAAAGTGATTCTAAGAAATGTATTGATTTGCAAATTTTGCTTTAAACATCATTGGAAAGTGAATACTTAACTGGATTTTGTTGCAGGTGTGGCCAGAATGAGGTGCATAGTTGCGGTCAGAACTTGTGAGGCACCACTTTGCAAGAGAGCAGATGATTCGTCCCAAAACTTATGGGACTCCTTGCTTTGCCTTGCACATCTCGCCATTTTAAGAAAACCAGGGGTTTTATCATATCTGATACATGATGTACATTACTTCAAGTACATGCCAAAGTTTTTTAAAGCCAGTTTTGAGATTTTTGTATCAAACATCAAAATAAAATGCTTTTGGTATCTAAGCAAGGAAGGCTTTAGGTTACTGGGTAAATTAAAAGACTTCTCTTTTTTTTCATTAATCGTCCATAATCCTGAAAGATTATTTTATGTGAAAGGAGAAATGAGTGATCATGGTAATCATGCCTTGGATTGAGTTATTCTTATAAATGAGCTTTTTGTTCTCTATACCCCTCTTGTGTGTGGTTCATTAGAAGGATACTTTGCCTGTAATAGTTACTCATTGGTAATCTTGTGTCTTCTCAAATCAAGAAGTGGAATTAGAGCTTGTTAAATCCAGCATAGGTATGGTGTCATGAAACAATTATTAGAGATAATTGTTATGAATGAAATAACTTTTTTTATGCCTTCAGTGTCCTTTGCTACACTGAGTTATTTTTGAATGTATAGGTGAGAAAAAAGTCAGAATAACTTTATGTCTGGTTCTGTTACAGATTCTTTGTGTTTGGGAATTTTTTTTCTTATATTGCTTACAATCGAGTATTTTAATGAAATGCCTGAAAAGTTTCAGTGAAGTAATGGGTGTAGCTTATTTTCAAAGCTCTGTACGGCTAGATTTGTGACATGGTGTTGGATCACAGAAATTGGTAAAATCAGTTTTAAATATAGGGGGTCCCCAGGTTATCGACAGGTTAGGTTCCCATTCCTAAGTTTATCTGTTCATGTCAGAAAATATAAAGAAGTGCATAAAATTAGAGTAAACACTTATACCTTGCTCTATACTGTATTTGATGTGTTCCGAAGTAAATATGATTTATAGAACATCATATTATGCAACTCTTAATGAAAAATGGTGCGGTTCTGCAGTTCGTAATTATTAGTTCTTGATTGTATCATAATCAATTAGGAATTAGATATTGTTTTTTGGATTTTTTTCGTAAGTATGTGTGTTCGTAGGTTGGATGCTTATAAGTCGGGGACCTCCTCTGTCAAGCTGGAATTGGCTGTTGACGTTTCATATGTGATAATTATGTTTTTAGGAATTGTTGAAACTGCAGAAAATATATATTTTTTCATATTTGAATGTCGTTTCCTGTGTTAGCGAGGTATTGCCAGGAACAGACAGAGAAAGGCTGCATCCGCTCACATCCCATCTGAGAAAATATATATTTGTTAATTAAATTTATGTTGGTACAGTCGCTGACCAAACTCTTGAAGCTCCATTGATGGCTCACAGCTCTTGTATTCAAATCACGATCTTATCGGAACTGCTGCGAATCTCTTGTGTAAGATTCATAGTGAGTTAGCTTAAGTGCCTCGCTCCAGTAATAGAGCTGTTCCGGTGAGGGTGGAGGTGATGGCTACGTACTTACCAGTGAATTATCATCCATATAATAATTTTTGAGGGGCTTAATCACATTCAGTCAGAATTGCCACACTTAGTTGGTGTTAACATGAGTTTATTTCATGAATTTGGGTTGTTTCAAGCCTATTTAATTTCCGGATTATATTTTCATAATCGATAATGGCTGCTACCTCGACACAGAACCTGGCATCCCTCTCCTTGTGAGTGTTACATAATGAAATAGTTGTGTAGGGTTAGATTAAGAACAGAAACTTGGCAACTTGAGCTAGATTTTTTTTGTATTTATTTGCACGTCATATGTAATAGACTGTATGTTTCCCTTACACAACAACACAGAGCAGGGTAGCCGAGTGATGATTTACCTTTTAATAGTTTCTGGAAATCGAGACTGGAGAGTGAGTTTATATCCCTCATAGAGAAGTATTAAGAGGATCCGTTTCACAATACTCAGTAATTCTGTATTAAGAGAGAGAGACTGATGGTTTTGTGTGATTGGGATAAACATACAGAAAGAGCGTGAAAATTAGTTTATTGCAGTAACATGATAAATTAGCCTTAATTATATTTTATGTGATGTCCAACCCCCATGGGCATCGAAAACCTCCTGATTATTTATGGGAACAGAATGGAAGAGGTTTCTGCAGGCACTGGGGCAGCAACGAAGGCTGTCCCATACCTTGAATGCAGTATCCATGATACCTTGTTGGTTCCTAGCCTCACCCACGTTCCATTCCCAGCACATAATTTCCCACAGGTTCTCAATAGGGTTCTTGTTGCACCCTTTCGTAGGCAAATCCAAGACATGAATTTCTGGGTGGGCACTAAACCACTCACACACTGCTATACTCATGTGTATTGAGCACTTATCCTGCACAAGCTTGATGACATCTGGCTCTGCAGTGGCCATGGAATGAACAGAAGGAAGAAGAACATACCCTAATATTTCAGTGTATTGCTGGTTGATAAAGCGACCTTCGATATCTGCCAGTTTGCCAAGCCCATGTTTCTACATCCATCCCAAAAATGACACTTGCAGTCTGCAACTGCACTGCAGCTCAGAGGTATTTTCAGAATTGTAATGGGCACCAGGACAGTCTTGAACCTGCCTCAACAGAGGAAATTTTTTTTTCATCTGTATAGATTAGGTCTTCCCAGTAATCTTCTTCCAGTCCTAAATGCTGCAGGGCAAATTCAAGATGTGCTTCCCTGTGTGCTTAGTTCAGTTTCTCCTTATTAGGAATGTGGGAGTGTAGATTTAATTCCTAGAGATGGCATATGGTGGTGCGTGGATAACCCTGCTGTTGTAACTGACGGGTCATGTGGACAGCAGACGTCACGGGTCTGTCCCGCAATACTTGCACCGTCCATTCATCCTCCTCATGCTTCATGCATTAGTTTTGTCCACTTCGTGGTCTCGTCTGAACCGAGCCCTCCTCCTGCCATCTTCTTGTCCATTGCCGCACGGTGCTCTCTGAGAAGGCTGTTTTGGCAGCAGTTCTGGCCACTGGTGTCCCAAGCTCCCACATTTCAATTATGTGGGCCAGGCTGGTGATGACATCAATAGCATTATCAGCCATTTCTGTAAAGGGAATGAGGAAATATATTAGAAATGCAGTCATTAAGGTATTTTAGGCAATTATGATTATGGGGTAAATTGTTATCATTAAGCACAGTAGCTAATAACACATGCTAGTAAGAAACATTTAGCAACTCTTGGTAGACCATCATGGAATTGGGAATATTAGTGTAGGGCCATGTGACTCTTTCACTTACCCTCTTGAGGATGGGAGATGTGACACTTCTTCGTCAGGTGCACTTTCAAAAATGCATCTTTTGCTCCTGTAGGCGAAACTACTGCCCACTTAGTATAGACACCTTAAGTTCCTATCAAGTGTTAGCAATGCTGATCGATGTAGATGTTATGTGCTGTTGTCTGGAACTTTTTCAAATTAGTGTCCTCACTTCATTTAACTGTCAAGGAAATCTACCACCCATCACTTTTAAATGTTTCATATGTGCATTTTTAGGCACGCTATATCAAAATAAGTGCGTTAAGACATAACGCACTCTTATGTGGCGGGACATTTAAAGGCTAAATGACAACTCTTCCTGTGTGGCTGGCTGAGAAAGTTGTCGGGTAGCCGTAATGTGACCCCCCTCTGATGTATAAACCTACCAAGTATGCCCTCCTAAGTAATATAATATGGAGATATGCCAAACACACACTCGCACACACACAAGTACGGAGCTGTGCACAAAAAACATTCAAGTTAAGGAGAGCCGAATTTCCTATCCACTAAATATTATGTGACTTCAGTAAGTCGGAAACACACGAGTGTAACAACAATAGCACATGTCTGCAATTATCAGTATTTCTAAAACTTGACAGGAAGCTTTAAAGTGTATATATTTAGCTCAGTAAAATTCTGACGTAAGAGGGATTCTCTCAGCAGTATTCTCACCTACGAGGATTTATCTCAGCAATATTCTCACCTAAGAGGATTTATATCAGCAATGTTCTTGCCTACGAGGTTGTAGATGCATGTTATATGAGAGCTATAAGGGCACTCAGTAGGCCACATACCTCCGCCATGTTAGCGAGTCATCACACCTCGCTACCCTGTCGCTTTATTTATTTTACCATTCTTGATGGATAATCATTATTAAAAAATCCATTAATATACTTAGAGTTTGGTAAAGTTTGATTTCAAGTTGCTTATTCTTATACTGATTTTATATATGAATATATGGCCACTTTACAATTAGAAAAATGTATATTCCTGAATTTCATTTCAACATTTTATGATTCTTGACAATATTTATTCACTCCAGTATAGCAAAACATGTAAATGAGACTTCACTACAGGCCGTAGCATGTAAAAAAGATTTACTCGGGACGGTTGCAACATATTTGCATGGTTTCGGTAAATCAAATATATAAACTGACCTAACCAAACACACGTAACTTAACCTACCTGGAAGGCATTAAAACCAGGGTGGATGTGGCAAAATATTAGAATAAATCGCTGAAAGATGACAGAAACTATCTCTAGGACACAGGATCATTCAGTTATGATGAACCAACCAGGTCCCAATAGCATATGAGCACCAAAACCTCATTAGCAAAAGTTTGGCCCACCTTCCTAATACTGAGGACATTCAGGAGTGTATCTTGCTTAGGAGCTCCACAGCACATAGGATGCAGCTAGTTTGTGTGAGTTAGCATTGGTAAGTCCATAGCCATCACCTCCACCCTCACCAGAACAGCTCTGTTACCAGAGTGAGGCACCTAGGTTCACTCACCATGAATCACAGGCTCGAGATTCACAGTGGTTCCAATACGATCATGATTCAAATACGAGTCGTGAGCTTGCCAGTGTACCTTTAAGACTTTAGTAAGTGACTGTACCATTAGGCATATGGAGGATACTATATTAAACATTTTGTTAGAAATCAGTTTCATGTTACTAAATGAATTTGAATTAAAATCCTCCCTGACATTACCCATAGTACAAATATGCTCTTATGCATAATCAGCTAAAAGGCATCCAGGTTGAATTGGATGTTGTGAATTTACAGTGAATTAGAAGGTCTTACACATGCAGTAGCGTATTTTATTTGATGTTTGCTGATCATTGATTGTTTGATTGTAATTTGATAAGAAAAAAAGGTGAAAATGGGTACATTTTTAAATGAAGTGAAGCTCATCTAACATGATAGACATGTTGAGATGAAAAATTTGAAATGGCTATACATGTAGTTAACTGTTCTCTATCACTTAAGAGTTTGTGCTGTATTCTTAAGATTTCATATACATGTAAATGAAGGAAATTTTTTAAGTTTATTTTTGTATTGGTAGAACTGGAGAATGAAAACTGGCTAAAAACTCTGAGGGTAAATAGACTTTCTTTGTTGTCTTAATATTCTTTTTTTGTGATATAGCCAAAAGATAATGGAATTCATAGTACAAAAAAATCTGTGTATGCACATTAACTAGTCCGAAACTGACAGAAGTAGGAACGTTTTATGTCATTGTCCCATGTTGGATATATTTTGATTATGGAGAAATATTTTCTCAGTAAGCATGAATATGGCTGTTTGTACTTTATATTTTGTATATTCAACGATATGTTGGAACAATTTATTCTGTAAATAAAGGACAGAAATCCTGTGATCATTCACAGCACCCGAGAAGTCATATGACATTCATAAAATTGTTGTTAATCTGTTTGTGTGGAGAATTAATGTCCTAACATATCTATTGATTATAAATTGATTGGGTATTTGTATATACAGCATGTTGTATTTCATACAATAAAAGTACTAAAATGATATCAATCACTCTTAACTGAACACCACAAAGAGCAAGACTGCTTTGTCCATGTTTTCTTTTTTCTTTCTTTTATACTTGTTCGCCATTTCCTGCAGTAGCAAGGTAACGCTCAGAGGAGATGAAGG
>JAUTYZ010063191.1:0-12090 GCA_032273725.1 Panulirus interruptus | reverse complement strand
CCTTATTTACATCGGAGAGTATGAAGGTTAGTACTGTCGACACACGACGGAAGTTGAGAGATAGATATTCTTACAAACCGACCGGATAAACAAACATATCCTTTTATGTTCGAGATGAATTCTGTCACAACAGACACTACACCACCTACGGAACATCTTGCCGACATGTGCAGGGTTCCAGCATGATAAGAATCAAAGTACTGTGACCACACTCCTGCCTGAGCATCCTTCCGACATGAGCAGTATTCCAGCATGACAGGAATCACAGTCCTGTGACCACACTCCTGCCTGAACATCCTTCCGACTAGAGCAATGTTCCAGTCTGTAGCACAATGTTTTCCTGCGACATTTTGTTCATTTACGAATGTCTTTAACGGCCTACTTCTGTTAAGCAAGAATAACATTATGAAAGCCAAATTATGATTAGTTGCAATAGACAGATCTATACAAGGGAATACAAAGGAAGTCAAACGGCAAAAAACAACCGAGTCCCTTCGGGGATGCTTATAATAGTGGTAGATATCAGATGCTCACAGATCAGTGTGGTAAACGTAGGAAGGCATTCAGATAATTAAAACAGAAAAACCTGTAAATTTACAGGTAATTCATCCGACAGCAGCTTCTGCTTCTGCACCATGTCACTCAAAATAAGATTAATTGCGCCTGAGACTAAAGTTTCGTATTTTAAGATGTTGAGAAAGTCTCCTGGCTAATGACGTAAGCGGCACACTAGGGAAACTTGGATGCGAGTCTTTCGACACTACAGAGTTATAAACTGTTCAGTTACAACGTTAATAACATTCCTTTTTTTCAACTGTAAAAATTAAAAGCAAGAAGATCTCTTCCGTATTCTCTACTATGGACGTAATATTCATAAAGCGGTATACTAATACAGAACCCAGTTCCTCTCTGTTCTGGTCGTATTGTTTTAAAGACATGGTGCATGTGAGTAACAAGGTCCATTACTCTCTCTAAATTTCCAGTCTTTTGTGCGTTCAGTATGTGTACGAACGTGCAAAACAATTCCTGTTTTCGTATGTAGAGATCATTTTCTTTTAACAAACAGTACAGCATTTCCCACATATCTGTCATCTATATGTCTGAATATAGATGATGAACAACAAAAGTTACTGTAGGGAGGTGCACAGTTCTTATTTATAATATTTATTGTGCGACCGTGATGCAGTAACTGTGCCGGGTCGTAAACACTGCCTTTAGTGGCCTGTTCGGTTATCACGGCGTGGCAGTGCACCAGGTACCGCGTCGCCCACAAAGGCTGTGTGTTGGACACGGATGGTGTGGCTCGCTTGAAGTACTATATGGACCTCGTCTCGTAGGACGGATAACATTAAGTACGAGAGAGGGATCTTAATAAAAACATTTTGGGCTGATGTTCGTCGCTGTTACTAATGGTTCCACTGATTCTGTTTTTTTATGTTAGCTGAGACAGCACGGGTAACTGAGGCCCTAATCAAGGCCATCTTATTAGCGCTGTATATATATATATATATATATATATACCCTAGCCTAAGCCAGGTACTCATTTTATCGACCAACCCCTAGGGGTGGATGAACAGCTGGGTTGACTGTGGACCGACTGCTGCAACCAGGATTTGAACCTATGCGCTCAACATTGGGCGGCCCGTGAATGCGTCACGGTCAGGAACGCTAACCACTACACCACGAGAGTCCATAATGATTATATTCACTTATGCAGAAAAACTATCCAAATATTTTTTTGTATGTGATTTGAGGTAAACGTTTTTAGTTTAGGAAAAATACATTACTTACCAGATTGGCTAATCCTAAGCAAGGTTGGGATGGGTGCTATGGGTTAGGGTTAGCACCACAGACTCAGTGAGCCCCTAAAAAGGGCACATAGTCACCCATCGAGGTCACTTACTGAGGCCTCCAAGCAGCTTCAGTGACTCATCCGTTGGTTTGAACATCTATGGCCAGCTAATAGAGCCTACAATACATGCAAACTTCAACTTGTGGTGGGAAATCACATGCATAGATGTAATATTCACAGCTTCTTGCTGTTTATCGATAGAATGACCCTAGGTTATTATTACCATCATCAAGGAAGCACTCGCCCTTGGATCTGGGGTCTATCTATCTATCTATATCCCTGATGCCTATTCCCTCTGGGAACTCCCTCAAGGGGTTGGCCACAAAAAAACAGTTTTCCCATCATTCAACGCACATGCAGAAGATGAAACACATGGTGTGCAACTAAATAACTGTGAATGTTTATCAAGTATATAAAAATTTTGGGGTGTGAGTAAATTGCATGTGCGGGAATTCATTTCTTGTAAAATCATATAAACGAGGGTCAGATGTACTTATGCTGTTAAATGCCCATCAGTGTTATGCAAAGCCAGATGCAAATTGCCAACTTACTGTTCCACTAACCACAAATTCATAAATTATGTATTTTGACAAGAAATATACATAGAAAAAAAGGAAAAACACAGGAAAGGAATCATTAATGCTCTGAAACAACTAGCACTATTAACGATGCTTTTCGATATCTGCATTCAGATCAATAAGGGTGTCAAGGACATGGTATATGTGTGAAATAGTATTAATAAGAAGGTTCTGCATTTTGCTTAAGTTTGTTGAGCGTATCTGTTTGTAGGGGAAAGTGGTTATTGGAAGGTTGGTGGTATGCACAGATCATCAGACTAGAGAGGAGCAGTGCGGTTTCGTAAGTGGTGGAGCTGTGTGAATCAGATGTTTGTGGACCATGCAGGAGGGCATGGGTCAACCAAACCTTTGACCTTCCTGCATGTTCGGGCCCTGAGCTCTTAAAATTTTGTGAGATATTGAGTGCTTAAGGCCTAACCAAGCAGCAGGGTGAAAGGATGTATGGGAGACAGAGAATTGGAGCAATATGGTATACAGGAAGCAATGTGCTGTCAATGGACTGAACCGGGGCACATGAAGCAGCCAGGGGAATCCACTGAAAGGTCTGTATGGTCTAGTTGTGAATAAGGGGCAGTGACTTCGCAGCACTACACATGACAGCTAGAGAAAAGGTGTGAGCAAATGAGGCCTTTTCTCAGTCTGTTCTTGGCACTACCTCTCTATCACGGGGAAATGGTGAACAAGCATGAAAGAAAGATGAAAGAAGAGACATTTTGCTTGCAAAGATGAAAGTTTACCATTAAGAAATTTCACACACGGAAAAACATATCAAAATCATGTAAATAACGTGTAGTAAATACAGTATGACTGATACAAAAGATTGGAAAAGTGCACATATGGAAATTCCAATACTAATGCGATATCCAGTTGTTCAAAAGACATCATGTATTAGCATACCTTTGATGATGGTACAACTGTAACAATAGTTGTTGCAGGGCTTGCTGACACAACAGTTGCTGGAATTTGGTTGTGAGGATTAGGAGTTAATGACTGACGGCTGAGCACAGCAGTTGCTGGTTGACGTGGCTGTGGATGACCAATAGTTGTAGTGGTTGCAGCCATAGGAGCAACGGAAGATGTGGTGGTTGCAATGGCAGCAACAGGGGTGGTTGTGGTGACCGTGGTTGCAGAACCCTGTTGTTCAAGTTCGTGAATCAGTAATTCATAAAGCATATAAAAAACACTTTTTGCTTACAAATACTCACTTCCATAAAGAATTTTACAGTAATTGAGAAACTCTATCAAACCAACACCATACTGATCAAGACTAGTCCAATAAGTGATGAAAATCAACTAAAGTTTCATGCTCCAAGGTTTGTTATGAAAAGCTGCTAAATATTCTTCAGTGACACTCCACTAACATAACATGCACCAAAAGCAGAACTGGAATTTTAAAATTTCACATACATCTTTTCGTTTACATTATGTTATTGTGTAAGTCTATATCATAATATTATCAAACAACTTCATTATCAGGGTGGATTCAGTGCAATACAGTTCATAAGTTAATTAACACATGTCCAATTTGTGCTCAAGTGAATAAATAACTGCTTCCACACCACTACAAGTGATTCTTAATTAGACACACTATGCACTAAGCTGTTTAGTCCGGTAAGATTAATGTTTTCATTCACATCCACACCCTCACACAAAAGAATGTCAAAAGTCTCTGATTTACTTAACTCTATCAAGTTTGTATCTTTCACTAGAAAAGCCTTGGACTGGCATAGTCCTGCAAATTCTATCATGGTGAAACATAAATCAAGAAAAAATTGATATATGAAATTTTATGCATTTCAACATTTGTTTAGCTGTGATAATGGGCTGAAGATTTTCCTAATTGCCTGCAAGATCATTAACCAAAAAAACTGGCTGACAACCATCTCACCACAAGTATCTGAATATTTGTCAATTTTCATTCTCCACAAGGTCCACATATTATCTTTAACTATAAATAATTTTATTCTTTCAAACATGATCACCGTTTTCCCGCGTTAGCGAGGTAGTGCCAGGAACAGGTGCAGAAAGGCCACATCCACTCACACATTCTCTGGCTGTCATGTGTAATATCATATACAAATATTTTGACCATGCCATAGAGGTATGATTTTGCCCAAAATACAATTTGTTTTTGCTGACAAATACCTCATTTCATAACGTCCATAAACTACCAAAATAACAATGAAAAGGTAACAGGAGAAAATAGGGATAAGTGAATGACAGCAGTCAACTGATTGAATCATTGTTTATACACGAGGTTTAAGTCAGCCACGCGTGAAGGCAGCATCTTATGGGACCCTGGTGTCACATTCCAGTTTGGGGGAAGGTCAGCAAACCATGAAGGATGTGCAAACTAGTCTTTTGATGTGTGTGGACTCCAGTCATATTTCACAGTGTGAGACAATTATGTATTATGACTGTAGTCATAATTCACAGCTGAAGGGTTAAGAACAGGTCTCTTTACTGAAGACATTTTGCAAGTCACGAAAAACACAAGGAGGTAAAGTTCCACAATCTAATCAGTGAAAGAAAGAAGCAGACACCAAATTCCAAATATTTACTATATCAAGACCAACTAATCCCTGTGTACAACCATTTACAATTTTCCAGAGCATGCATAAATCATTGAATACTTTGTATATCTACTCACCATTGGATGATATGGGTGCTGGTGGATTTGCGGTGAAGGGCTCTGACGTTCTGTTTTAATGGCTGCGGTGGAGGCTGGTCGAGGAGTTGTGCTCACTTCAACGACACTTGTCACCTGTCCTGTTACAGGTACAAGTCCTGCCCCTAAAACTGTCCCTGATGCTGGCCCCAACACTGATGCTGACACTGGTACTGTCAATGGATCCACCTTTGTTTCAAGAACCTCCGTTTTCTGAGGGCAAAGTTGTTTCCATATAAGTCACCTGACTTTCGAAGAAAATACTTTCATTTTAAATAACATGATTCTGTCAACCCATAAGCAATATAATAGTCTGTGGAGCTTTGCTGTGCATGGTATGTGCCTGATACTACCTTGCTAAGGTAGGATAGGCAACAAGATACAAAAAGAAAAATATTTTTCAAAATTTCTCGGAACGCTCTTACACATACCTGATGTGAAATGTCTTTGATGCGCTCTGGATATGTCTGTGCTTCAAGGGAGCGGATGTGCTCATCAAGGGTCATACGATGACGACGTTCTCTGTCCAACTGCATCCGAAGGTCAATCATTTCACGGCGCAACTCTTCGGTGGCAGATCCACCATCCACTTGGGTGCTGACAACCACCGCTTCTCCTCCACTACTGCCTCCATCATCACATGGACTCTCACCACCAGTAGGACTCCCTGTAAGTATATGTATCATTGAGCAATAATGATAAACTTGATCAGTTAAAAACTGTTACATCACAAGTATATTTTGCCTTAACTGTGCCTGAATGAATATATTCTCAGAAATAAATAGTAGTTTTGCTGAAACGTGATGTATTTCAATGTAAAATAGGATAAAATACATGACGAAAACAAAAGACTTTACCTAAACTTCCGATGTTCAAGAGATGTTACTCGTACTGTTATATTACAATGATATTCTATTCATACTGTGCTTGATACAATACATCCACGGAAATGTAATATTTTTGCTGAAATGATGTACATATTACAGTGGAAAGTGGGATAAAATCATGACAAAAACAATCGACTTTTGCTTTCTTTCGTTGTTCAAAAGATGTTACCGTAATCGCTTTTTGAATGATTTTCAGTTAAAAAACTGTTGTATTACAATAATATTTAATCCTAATTGACTTGAATAAATACTTGAATAGAAATATACAATATTTTTGCTGAAACTACCCGCGTTTCAGTGTAAATTGCCGTAATAATAAATGGTAAACAATTTGCCTTCGGCGCTCGGTGTTTCAGGCACAGCAAACCTCAGTTTATAGGATGTAGAGTGTTTTTTAGTGAGGATTTTCTGGAATGAGTTTAATATGCAATACAATATGGTGCTTTATTACCCTAATTTGTTGTTCCATTACTCTCAAAAACTTGGATCGACCTATACACGAGGCATATCATAAATTAATGATTTTTTGGCAAAAAATCAAGGGTCGACCTATACACAAGGTAGACTTATAGACGAGTATATACAGTAATCCTTCTCTTTAACCTGAGTCAGAAAAAGATACTACGGTCAGGACTCATAAAATCCTTCCCTTGGCTAGAGCAACCAGAACAGTAGTGCTATAGGCTGGATTCAATTAATCCCTCTTTTGGCCTCAGAATCAGATATCCTGACTTGACTGCTTGAATTACTATCTCAACCATAGGATCAGAAACAGTTATGCTACACTTAGGATTGGATTAATCCCTTCTGTGGCTGCAGGATCAGGGACACTGGTACTAGGGCAGGAGCAAGATCACCGCGGGGGAAGCTACAGCCCTCAGGAAAGCTTCATAGGAGAGATGACTCATGTCAACTTCTGGGATGAGGTTCTGTCCCAAGCATACATCGAGACCACCTTTAGCCGGTGTGACAGATATGTAGGCACTGTCATAGGCTGGCCAGACTTCCAAGCAGGAATAAAAGGACATGTCACGGTAGGTAATATGGCTGGCATGGGGTCATAACGAGTGAGAATATTATCAAGTTTACAAATTAAAAAACAAATTATTTCAGTATATTTTCATAAGAATTTAGCAGGGGACAAAGTGATTGTTAACAAACTCTCCACGAAAAAAGATAAGAATTTTCTTTTATGCTGCCTGTATAACATGACAGAAACTTAAGGATAACTCTGTCTGTTACTGCTGTCATCCATTTGTCTGTCATCTATCTGTTGTCAGGCAAAACTTTTCACTGCATAATTAGATTTCAAGGGGTACCTCAAAATATCTAGTTATCTGTTGAAAAATGAAAGTCCTTATATAGCATTTCTTTTTTCCAACTTCACTTTACGATGATAGAAACATCTTGAAATCTAATAAAAGCATGAAAATTAAATTTTTTAGAATCTTTTTTCAAAATATCATTTTCCACTATACTCAGATTGATAAGAATGATACAGCATCAAGCCTAGAGTATTCTATAAATGTGTAATTCCAGTATACAAGTAGAACTGTACCAAGAATATGTAAAAAGAAATTACATTATATGGCTTTATATATTTTTTCTTTCACATTTATCCACCTTTTCCAGCATCAGCGAGGTAGTGCCGGAACAAACATAGAAAAGGCCTCATTCACTCACATCCACTTTCTAGCTATCATGTGTAATGCACCAAAACCACAGCCCCCTATCCACAACCAGACCCCACAGACCTTTCCAACACTGTAGATTCAGATACTGTATACTCAACTGTTACAGCAAAATTTATATATTACAACAAGAATCTCTTAGATGAAGAATTTACCATCAGTCAACATATTATTCAGTCTAATGAGATTTCTTTCCACAGGTAAAGAGTTCCACATTCTGCCGTGGTTGTGGGGTGCCATCAGTTCCCCCAGATGGAAGTATACAACAGAGTGGAACAGACCCGGGAGCAAAGGTTACTATCTCATGTGACAGAGGTTTCAAGTTGTACCGCGGTGACGATGAGCGTACTTGCCTCATCTATGGTATTTGGTCTGGTGATGAGCCTGAATGTCGACGTGAGTGGCGCAATGATGTGTTTTTTAAACAGTAGTTAGTATGAATATTCTGATATACAGTCCACGTATGGTGATGTACCTAATGACCAGATCCTTAAGTCCAGCTTATTAAACTATTGAGTATGATGACATCCCCATGAATACAATGATTCAAGCCTTAGAGTAGCATGGCAACCTTCTCAGGTACATGTGATTAAAGTGATTAGTAAACCATGAGTGCTAGAATTAGATGATTGAGTAAACGAGTGGGGTCTATAGCTGTGATTCTTTTCAGGTTATTAGCACTTCATTTAACCGGTGTGCCACCACATGCTCTTCCTAAGGGTATCAAAAAATCCTTCTTCATTTCTTTGTGTCTATCTAAATGATTCTCCAATCTATGCTCTAACAATTAACACTAAAACATGGTTTGCATTTGTTGATCACTGCTCGTCTCAAACGTCTTCCTCTCTGGCGTCCCCACCAGGTGTTTCATGTGGCTTTCCTGGGTACCTGCTGAACGGCCATGTTGAAGGCAATAGCTACAGCTACGGTGACACTGTTAGCTACACATGCAACCCAGGCTTCTTCCTGGTAGGAAACACAGAAAGGACATGCCAGGCAGATGGTGAATGGAATGGCGAGCGGCCCCAGTGTGAAGGTGAATACAACTTCATCTAGATAGAAACAGTGATGATTTACTTGTTGAACTTTAGTGTGCTAAAGGGGTGGGTTGTCCTCACTGTGATGACTGTTTACTGAATTTCACTGTACTGCAGAAATAGGCTGCCTTTACTATGGCAGCTTAATTTATATTTTCAAGAATGAAGGTAATCACCCCATTTATCTCATTATTTCCAAATTTTGAAAATATTAATTATAGGTGCTGTTTGCCATGCTGAATAAGATAATGGGATCTGCTTGTGTTGTCTTTGCTTACTTTATATTCTGATAGCCCCTAGAGTAATTAGGACAGCATTTTAGTTTCAATGAATTGATGTTGACTGTTTATAGCTACTTTGTAGCCTGTAATTGTTCTGAGTGCTCTGCTTAGTGTGGTTCTAGTTTTATGTTTGCTTTTGAAAGGGTAGAGGACAAATAGATGAGGCATAGTTTTGAGAAGAGTGGATGAACTGTTCATAGAGGATACTTTGGGATTCTTTTTCTTGTCTAGAACTAGTAATGGTAAGTATTCTGAGAGCATATAGTTTATCTATGGCCTTTGTTTTGGCTGTTTGTAGTGTAGGGTGTGAATGTTGTCTGTTACATAATTTAAATTGTTTATGGCCTTTGTTTGGGTTGTTTTTAAGAGTTGGGAGTGAATGCTGTGGGTCATATGTGATGCTTAGTATGGTTGGCATTTGTTTGCATGGGAATGATATATTCAGGGTTAGGGGAAGACACAAGTTGGATTCACATCTCTCCTGAGTTAAGAGGATGATGATGAATTTCTTTAGGGATGCAAACATCTTGTTTTGAGTGATTTAGTGTTCTGTTTGAATGATGTATGTAGTGCTGCATGTTTGGCGTTCACACGCTATAATGCAGTTGTGAGGTAATTCAAAATCATTTATGATATATATAAGACCAAAACTTGATTATGCTTCCCAAGTCTGGTCACCAGTTAAAGAAATACATGGATTTAATTGTGAGAACAAACTTGATGATGAACTTTTAAATGTTAATGGTGACAGCAAACAAGTTTAAAAAGATGTTTGATGGTAGAGAAAGTTCAAGAGATAGGCCCTCACATATGCAGAATTCCCTCCCTGTACAGTACAAGTTGGTAACTACAAGCAAGTAATTACTCTGATCAGAAACAGTAACACACAGACCACTTGGCAGTTGGACAAGGTACTTCTCATGTGTTCCCTGTTCCCTATTATACTGTACATCCTAATTAAGCTTCATTGGAAAACTGTTTTCTTAACCATCTCCTTGTTGGACTTAATCTAAGATGCCTACTGGCAGTCAAAAAACATATTGTTCATTCATCCTTCTCCTTTATCTAAGCCACCATTCCCTCAAACATGAAAGCCAGGATGATTCTTAATGCAAGAACTTTCCTCTCAAATCATGCTGGTTTCCACTTGGGTGATTTTTCCTTTATGTTATCCATCCATATTTTTCCTGATTATCTTTTTCAGAAGTTTGAAGATTGTGCCTGTCAGTGACACCAGTCGTAAATAAATCTATTTATTTTACTGTGTTTCTTGAGAATATTTTAGGTACTAAATTTGCTCTTTTTCCACCTTCTTCAAGCAGGAACTTAAACTCATCCAAGTGGTTTGTTGGGTGTCTTTCCATGCACTTTACACACCTAGAATAAGATAAATCAGGATCATGTGCTTTACATGGATCTTGTATTTCTGTCATATATTTAGCTTTGCAGATGACTTACATGTTAATGCCCACATACTGTAGGGTACACTGTGACATATATTAACCCCTTTCCCTCATCCTGTAGTGATCAAGTGCCCAGACCTCTCAGCAGGGCCTCATGGAGAGGTTATGTCATTGCTGGGGAACTACATGCCTACCAACCAGATCTCCTTCAGGTGTGAAGAAGGCTATCAGATGGACGGTCCTAATACCCTTACCTGTGGTGGCGATGGCCAGTGGGATGGTCACCCTCCATCCTGCCAATCTGAAACATGTGGCGAGCTACCCAGGTGAGCTGGTGATGCACATGTCATAGAACAAAGGAAAAAGGAAGAGGTAACTGGAATTAGAGTAGGCTTTGTTGACAAAGAAATTGGACACTGTGGAAGATTATCTATAAATAATCCTTAGGAAACACATGGACTCAGTCTTGAAAGCTTGCAGTACTTAGGGGAAAGGATTTAAAACTGCAGAAGTGTAAAAATCTTGAATGGTAATTCAAAGAAAAAAAACGATATGGGTATATAATTTTCACTATTTATCTATCTATATCTCTGATGCCCATTCCCTTCATGAACTCCCATCAAAGGGTTGGCCACGGCAAAAGTGTCTCCACTTAACCGTCCTTAAATGCCTCCCTTGCATACACCATTTCAAGCATTCTTCCACAATTTCTCTTACTTTATATTCATTTAGGATTTACTATGCCACACACATTGACCATATTGTGTTAGCAATCCTCACACTGAGCTGATCTGTCACCGTGTGTATAGTAAATCTCGTATGAACTCATCATTCACCTGTGTGAATTTATTTGGTTTGCAACCTTAGGGACTGAATCTCCATCTACATGAGGCACATCTGACCAGATGTGCCCAGCTGGAATTCATCCAGTGGAGGTACTTGCATTTCACAGACATATCTTCTGTTATCAGTCAAATCTCTTTTATATATATGTAAATCTGGTGTTTATTTTCATTCAAAAATCAGAAGACTAACGGTAACACCTTTGTATACTTTAAGTATATTCTAAGATAGGACATTATTTTCACATCAGATATAATCCCAGTCCTACATAATTGTATGTGTAAATCACAGCCCATAAGAAGTGCACTGTCCTGGCAGGGTAATTACAGTATACAACCAAAATGTTTTATAAGTAAAGATTACGAAAAATACAAGAAACATAATATTTCTAATATTTCGATGAATATTTCAAGGCATTTTCTCTTCTGCCTTTACTCTGCAGTATCACCAATGGGTATGTGGAGGGAGGGCCATTGGTCTTGCCAGGGGAGCAGGTGGTAGTCAAGTGTGACTTTGGTTTCAAGCTGGTGGGCGATGCCTTGGTCACCTGCAAGGACGACTCCACCTGGTCCCGGCCACTACCCAAGTGCATCAAACCCAAGTGCTCTAAGCCACCACCAGTGGACCATGGTAGCGTCAAGGTACGCCATCAATATGGCACTTATTTTTTCAAATGTTGTTCTAGTGTTTTTGTAACATCTGCTTTATCTTTCTTTCACACATTTACTGTTTGCTCTGTCAGTCTTGTTTACCCCCATTCTACAATCTTTTCTTTGGTTTCCAGTTCTTCCTCAATCTCATACATTTCAGTGAAACTTCTCATCTTTTCCAATTGATAAAAAATTTATAA
>JAUTYZ010062754.1:278-12106 GCA_032273725.1 Panulirus interruptus | reverse complement strand
TATTTGGGGAAAAAGGATGTTTTTTATATGAACTTCATAAACCTTACCCACAGTATAATCCTCACATGGGGGGACCAATTAAAAATAAAATATAAAAGCCACTCAGAAAACTCTATTTCTCTCACTACAAGGTACTTATCTATGTGGATACCATCAAAGCAAGTGGAAAGAAAATATATTACTGCACAAAACTACATTGGAATTATACCTAAAGCTGGAATAATATCCATCCCTATGACTGTCATCTAATTTTTCCTCATTTCATGAATCTGTGCATTGTGATATTAGTTAAAACTAATACATGATTACCAATTTAGTTGAATCTTTAGGAAACCTATGGAATTTTGTTTTGATTTTTCTTGTCTTTTTTAACACATGACTCACCCATAGTTCCACATAGAGTTATGATTTAAATGGGCAGACTGTCAACTGTAAACAGCACACACTGCAGATAACACTTGCTGGTGTCAATATCTATTGTTGAGTAACAAGTAAAATATTCACATCCCCTTTCCATATCACTGAGGAAGGGATGCCATAATGATGGGATATGGGCTTCCTCTCTGTCTGTCTTCCTTTGTCATAAGCCTGCCATGGTGAAAGGGTTCAGCTTCTTCATTAAAATGATTTTTCTTAGGTCTCTGTGGCACCACTTTGATAGTCTGTTGCACAGTCTCATACATCACAGTATCCTTTAATATTATTTTCTCAATTTTTCTTCTTATACTTCTTCCTGATACTATACTTACTACTCGTTACCCTTTTATGCCACCCTACTTTTGTCAAGTGTGTACTTGCAGAAGTTACCCTCATTCTCCTTAGACATTTTAATACATAGTGAAGGGCAGTTTGTGCTTTTTCACTCTTAGCTGTGGACACTTGAAAGCGTGGAAATAACTTTAGATTAAACTGAGGAAGATTTAGGATGTCACTCTGCTGTGAATGTGGAAAGTGTATGTTATGGAGAAAGAAAGATTCGAAGTGAGGGTTCAAGATTTTCAAAGTGAATTTACTTGTTATTTCCAAATATTTCTCAATAATCCATAAGAGAAGTGTAGGTTGGTTATGAGCTGGCTGCCTAGTCTGGAGCACAGGTGCTTGCAATTCATAGGTTGCAGTGTTAGCCACTACACCATGGAGGCTCATGTACATGTTGTGAAGGGGGATTTGGATATGTATGGATTTAGATGTGTTTGTGTATTTGTGCACATGTATATATGTATGCAGTGTATGTGTGTTTATGAGTCTTGTTTGTCAACTTTTTTCTTTGGTTGATTTGTCATCAAACATCAAGTGCCAGCAGTTCTAGAGCTTACATTCAGTATAATCTTTTATAATAAATTTTCCATGTTTATTAATTAATGTTTCTTAAATCATTTTAGCATATAGATGTCATTTTCAGTACTTCTGATGAACTTGTTTTATTGATTTTCATTGCTCTTTTATTTGTTCACAATACACCCATTTTATTTTGCAATAGAAGCTTTGTTCCTACATCCAGTTCATGCAGTTGTTATTCAATTAAATTTTTCCATGTCACATACAAGTGTTATCAAGATGCCCAAGTGTTGAATTTCAGTAACATGCATTTGTTTTCATTTTTAGTGCTCAATATATGCTGAATGTAGTACAGTAATGGATATAGTCCATTAGATTATGTGAGTGATTAGTGAAGTTGCCTTGTATTTTTAGTTTTAAAATGTTATATTACCATCTTAGTTCATAAATATATATTATTGAATGTTCATGATATTGAAACTATACTCAGGGTTTGTATGGGTCTGCCAGTCTGAATATGGTACTTGATTTTTGCATTTTTAGAAATTTAAGCATGAAAAATAAGAAAAAATGCCATAAATTGCTCTTTGGTCTGAATTTTGACCTTGGAACCTGAGTAAATGATCCTTGAGATAAATGTTCTCATGATTTTCATCCTTTTTTGTTTGAGGCATCATTATAAATGTGTTTGAAGATTACTATTGTGATTGTAAAATTACAATTATCTAGAACTGATAATGCTCACATTCTGAAAGGTAACACTTTTGTTATATTGGGTGTGAAAAATGTATCAATTTAGACCTGAAAATACTAAAGCTGTCTGAATTTTGACGTTCAATAACTGTACGTTTCCTGAAAAAGCTCAATTTCGTGGGTTTAGTATGTCTTTTAAGAAGTACAATAGTGGGGCTTGGGCAAACATAAATTAGTTTTTTTTTTTATGGATGAAACAGTAGCTTCTCCATAAGATCATTGGCTAAAATGAAAGTAAGGTAATTATGATGAAATATTTTATTGCATCTTTATGAAAAACAAGTAGACCAGACATTTCTCTCTTATCTCCAGACTTCTGTAATTTTACATTTACTAGCCATGATTTTTTTATATCTCCATTGTAGCTCATTATAATAGTATGATTAAAGTGCCATTATAAATGGGACTATCTACACAAAGAAGTACTGGATAGTGAATATGTAATCAGTGCTTAAAACGTATTTGTTTTTTTTTTAAAAAGAAACTTTTGCCTTTAAAACTTTTTCCTGGTGATTTTTAATGAATTTGTGATTTACTGAATGAAGTATATATTTAGACATATTAAACTTGTTGGTCTTTGTATTCAAGACTTCTTGTGATGTTTTAATGTTTTCAGTGTTTATTTATTATGTATTTATTATATCTACTGGTAAGTGTATAAGATGAATGACAAGTTGTAAATTTCCTGTGGAAATACATAGAGACTTTGTGAAAAAGGAAATATACATATATTTTTTTTTCATGTTTGTTCATCATTTTCCATGTTAGCAAGGTAGGGCCAAGGAGCAGATGAAGAAATGGCCTCATTCCCTCACATATGCTCTCTAGCTGCCATGTATAATGCACCGAAACCAGAGCCCCCCATCCACAACCAGGCCCCATAGACCTTTCTGTGGTTCCCCCAACCACTTCATATGCCCTGGTTTAGCACATTGTCCTTTGTTTACCACATCACTTTAATTCGTTCTATCCCTGGCATGACTCTCATCCTCTTGCATGTTCAGGCCCTGGACCTTTGAAGCATCTTTCACTCCATCCTTCCACCTCTTCCTTGGTTTACCCCTTTTCCTTGTTCCCTCCACTTCTACACCTTTGTCATCCTTTCCTCACTCATCCTCTCCCTATGTCCAAACCATTTCAGCACCCCCTCTTCAGCTGTCTCATACATAGTCCTATCATTTTTTATTTTATCAACCCACCTCACACAATATATTGTCATTAAACATTTCATTTCCAACACATCCACCCACATCGATACCTCTACATACTCTCATTGGATCCACATAACACTGTCGGGACTACTACACCTTCAGAAATGCCCATCTTTGCCTTCCCTGATGATAAGCTCTCATTCCACACATTCCTCAATGAAACAAAGGACCGTCACCCCCTCCTCACCTTATTACTCACTTAAGCTGCCATGTCCAGTCAAATGTATCAAAAACACTTCACTAACAGTTCCTACAATTTTTCTCCATTCAAACACACTAAAAAAATTGTCTATTTACAATGCTAATCCTAATACCTTGACTTTATTCATATTTACTCTCAGTTTTCTTCTCCCAAACTCAGAAACCAACTTTTGCAGTTTCTGACTTGAATCTGCCACTAGCATTGTATAATCAGCGAACAGTAACCAATTTACCTCCCAAGCCCCACCCTCACCATTCCTTACCACCTTACTGCAGACCTACCCTTCTCCCCAAAACCCTTGCATTCAGCTCTTTCACCACCCCATCCATAAACAGATTAAAGAGCCAGGATGACATCACACCCTGTCTGCAGAGCCACCTTCACTTAGAACCACTCACCCTTGTCTCTACCTACTTGCTCACATGGCTTACTCTCTTGATAAAAAGTCCTCTGATTTTAACTGATTGAATACTGATATCCAATATATGGGATGCTCCGCATCCAGGAGTTGACTGAGTATCCCATGTGTGTAATCTCATTTTTAAAAAGTTCGCACACTGCCTGGGGGTGTTAATTATTCATGTCACTTACAGGCATTTCTGAGGATATTTCCATTCAGTCCATATTTTCGCTTGAGTGGCCAGTATCCATCACAGTGCCGAAGTGTATGGTATTACAACTTCACCTTGCACAAGCCATATAAAACCCAAACAAATTATTACACTCACTTATTAGATATGCTTGACTTGGACATTTTAGAGGAAAGTGATAGTGAATCAAGTAGATGTAGTTTTCAAGATGTTAAAGAATAAGGGCAGGAGTAAGAAAAACATGATATTGCCAACAGTGAGGGTAAGGATGATCCCAGTCCCAGTGTGAGAAGGAGAGGTGCTTTTTCACATTTGCCATTTTCTCTGTGGGGATGGACAGATGTTGCCAACTTCACTTCAAATTTTTTTTTTGATAGAAGCAATTCAGGAATAACAGGTGCCTGTCACCGAGAAATATGAGGAGCTGGACTATTTCTTAATAGTATTTTGAGAGTGACTTGATGGACATGATAGTGACTGAAACAAATTAGTATTCTGGATTTGTTAAGGAAATACAGCCAACATCTCCAAGAAACAAGTTTTCCAAGTTCACTAACACCACACAATATGAAATGTATAAGTTTTTTGTGTATGGTGATGATGATGGCTCTTAATAAGAAACATGTCTTAGGTGAATATTATACCACTGATGAGATGTTTGAGCAGAAATGCATCAGAAAAATTATGCCCCGAGATTGCTTTTGGCAACATTTTAGGCTCCTTCATTTTATGGACAAGCAGTTTACAGGTAATGACAAACTGAAGAAAACTAAGTCACTGATCAATGATCTTCAGGGGTTAACACACCCAATGATGAACAAACTGGAAAGAGCACAAACAGTAATTAAAGTGCAAGATTCTTAAGGATGCTAAGCAGTCCCATGTTGCCAGTTTTTAAACACTCATATAGTATCATTATTTGTCTTTATTGATACAGTATACTACATTACACACACTTGCATATCTGGACATTATAATGACCATAAATTACTTGCATAATCATGAATATGAAATGGAAAAGGGAGATAAATTAATTTCTAAATGGGCGGCAGTGGTCAGCTGAATGAATCATTGTTTATGTGTAAGGTTTCAGCCAGTCACCATATGGGGTAGAACCTTAAGAGACCCTGGTGCCATTGCCTGGTCGAGGGAGGGTAAGTAAGTTATATAGGATGCGCAAACTGTATTTTAAAAGCTTTTGACTATAGTCGTATTTTGTGGTGAGAAGAAATACAGTGTGACTTTAATTGTCATTCGCAGCAAGAGGGTTAAATACAGCAAATGCAGGACTCCTGACATGGCCCATCAGAGTTGTCTCGGGGCATGTCTTCTATGCATATTTTTTATAAGTACTATTTTGATAAACAGGTCATGGGTCAGGGAAATCAATCCCTGCATTTCCTCCTTTCATAAAAACCAACTAAAGATTGTTGGTTTGGCACATCCTATGTTCCACACAAGGGGGACTAATGTTTGTCCCAATCCTCAACTTAAAATGTTCAGGTAAATAATATGCAGCAAGTGGATTTCTGGAACTTACTGCTCATATCAACTAAAATTATGTGCAGACATCTACTTATCATTAAAACAGCTTTTTCAATATTTTTTCTACTGAGTATTTTGGTGATATTCATACCTCAGATCCTTACTGCAGAGTGTTGATATTATCAAAACATCAGCCTTTTAAAAAAATTTAACATTTATCAATATAGATCATCACTATATGACGAAGGTTAAAAAAAATGATACTCCATTGTCTACATTCCCTTGTAAAACAAAAATATGTACAATATAAACAATCTCTTTAAGCATCTTACAGTCATGACACAGATACCACTACCCTTACATCTTTACTCAATTTTCCTTTTCACTCAGCACAGAGGAAAAACTTTATTCCACTTAACATCTCTAGCCCATGGAACTCCCTCATTGCATTTTCAGTATGTGGGACATTTATGTCATTACCCTTGCATGTTTGTGTGAGGGTGTGTCTCTGGACATGTAAGCTTAATAAATAAAAAAACTGCATGACAGACACTTCATATTTACACCATAGGTACCCCATGTGGAGTTGATAAACTGATTAAATTTGGGGACACAGTTGCATGAAAATGCTCATAAAAAGGAATAAATTATTTTTTTGCAAGTGCTATGGCTCAGGAGCCCTGAGTGACGGGCAGTTCAAATTTATAACATACATGTATTAAGCAAAGACAAATATGGTATACAAGTTTTTACAGATTAATGAGCTCCTTAAGTTTTACCCAACATTTAACTTGTGACAGGACATTTTGGAATGCAAGTGCCTCCCATGTAGGTCATAAGAAATTTACCTGTATACAGGGCACAGTTAGGGCACATCTTTGTATGTATTCTAGCTGTCACTGGTAAGAGCACATGCCCTTGCTACTTAATCAGGTTTCCAAAAGATCTACAGATTCAACATTCCCTGATTTTCCCTTACCAAACGAAACAATACAGTATAACCTTTTACTTATATTGAGTCAACTATTTAGACAAAAAGAATTATTGTTTACAACCTATAAGACAATATCTAACTATGCAACTGCAAATACTGAATAACTCTGAACTTTCATTGAATACCTTATAATATGGATGTATGGATAAAATATCAAATATACAAAGTTGGCTTTTACATCTGCTCTTACAGCCAAACTAAACCCTCATTATTTTTTTCTTTTAACTTTGTTTAAAAAAATTGATTGGAGACTGTAATTACTGCAATCCCTATAATAATTCAAGACAAAAGGATATCAAAAGATGTAAAACTACAATCATAATTGATATGTACGCCAACATGAACATGTATATTTGTAGATTTCACACACACTTGCTTAATTATTTCTTTCAAACATGATGTGTAAAAACTCAGTTGTAGAAAATGAAAGCAAATAGTATGAACAAATCTCAAGGAGATATACAGTAGTGTGAATAGTCATAAGATTACAAACTTTTTGTATTGTGTAAATAATACTGTCACAATATCAAGGAGATATACAGTACTGTGAATAGTCATAAGATTACAAACATTTTGTATTGTGTAAATAAACCAGTGTCACACAAAAGACTTATTTATTTATAATCACCCCAGGTACTCTTTCTATGAAAGAGTCCTGTTGTTACTCAGGACTTCCGTCTAAAGGCTCCTGCAGTTCAAGGCCGCACTACTTCCTGTAGCAGGGAAATGTGAACTAACTTGGAGTGAGAAGTTCTTTGATGAGACTGTACTCCCACTGATACAGCCTTGCCAAAGTTAAACTTTCACTTTAAATGTAACTATGAGTAGGCAGAGTCTGCTAACACTACACTAAAGATTTTTTATTCATACTTGATCGCCAGTTTCCGCATTAGCGAAGTAGCACCAGGAAACAGATGAAGAAAGACACATCCACTCATATACGCACATACACTTACATATACATACATACATGCATACACACACATCCCCTCCAGTTTTTTTTACTTTTCCAAAAGAAGGAACAGAGAAGGGAGCCAAGAGAGGATTTTTTCCTCTAAGGCTCAGTCCTCTGCTCTTGATGCTACCTCGCTAATGCAGGAAATGGCAAATATGTATGAAAAAAAATATATACATATACATATATACACATGTACATATTCATACTTGCTCGCTTTCAACCATTTCCGACGCCACCCCGCCCCACAGGAGACAGCATCGCCATCCCCTGCATCAGCGAGGTAGTGCCAGGAAGCAGAAGAAGAAAGGTCACATCAGCTCACATTCATACACGAGCTGCCAAGTGTAATGCACCAAAACCACAGCTCCCCTATCCACATCCAGGCCCGACAGACCTTTCCATGGTTTACCCCAGATATTTCACATGCCCTGGTTCAGTCCATTGATGGCACGGCACGTTGACCCCAGTATACCACATCGTTCCAATTCACTCTATTCCGTGCACGCTTTTCACCCTCTTGCATGTTCAGGCCCCGATCGCTCAAAATCTTTTTCACTCCATCCTTCCACCTCCAGTTTGGTCTCCCGGTTTTCCTTGTTCCCTCCACCTCTGACACATATATCCTCTTTGTCAACCTTTCCTTACTCATTCTTTCCATATGTCCAAACCATTTCAACACACCCTCTTCTGCTCTCTCAACCACACTCTATTTATTACCATACATCTCTCTTACCCTTACATTACTTACTCGATCAAACCATCTCACACCACACATTGTCCTCAAACATTTCATTTTCAACACATCCACCCTCCTCCGTAAAACCTTATCTATAGCCCATGCCTCGCAACCATATAATATTGTTGGAACTACTATTCCTGTAATTACTCTTATATCTGTCCTTTGCATACCTATACAGATGACATTTATAACAGTGAATTGGAGATGGGATGTATAGTTTGACACATCCCTCCAGCCTTGTAAAGGATTTCTAAACTATCAAATGTTATAATCATCGTATTTATATCAGTCTTATGACATCAATTTTCATTGTTATTCTCTTTTGAATGATATTATTTGGATTTAAATCTTCGAAGCTTTCCTTGTCTTCATTTTGTAGAAGCCAATGGAAATAATTCCTTCAATGACTACAGTACCTGGTAGGGATGATACCTGACCCAGCAATCTCAGCCCAGTCGTATTATTAACATGGGTTTGTTTTCTGGATGATGAAATGGTGATTTATAGCTTCAACAATGGTTTATTCAACTTAAACAGACATTACAATATGTACCATATAGATTAAATCATTACAGTATTCTTTCTCCCATCCACAACGATAAAGGGAACAGTCTTAATGGTATAAAACTGTTGTAAAATATATATTCTAATTATTTTATTCTTGTTCTTGAGTATATTTCAAGATGGAAAAGTTTCATTGAATAATAAATTAATAAGTTCATTTTCCCTTGACAACTTTGCATTAGAAACCATCCCTAAGACTGTACTGGGTTCTGATCATGTTTGTCTACTTTCCTGACTTAGCAAATTAAAATTCCAATTCCACCAGTAACATTTCCCATTTGACATTTTTTATTTTCATGCACTCCCAATTTTCTTTTTAATACTGATATTCTTCTTCTATACCTACTGAAGATCTAAGACTGTGCAGAAACGGTGAAAAAGGATTATATCATAAAAAAAATAAACTTTTCATGGCTGTGTGAGTCGGACCTGGCAGAGACATCTGATTTCCTAAAATACTTTTGATTTCAGGCAACATAAATAAGATCTTTTAAAGCCAATCATTCATATGCGATATTTAGTCTATCTATGCAAGTGCTACAGCTGTATCACTAAGCATTTAGTTAGTACTGTATAAACAAGTGTTACAACTCTCCTGGGCTGGGAGATACAGTGTATCATTACTGAAAATAATGTTTTATCTGTTTTATGTTTATCATTTTTAGTCAATTCTTTAACTATACAAATACAAAAATGATGTACTTATCACTTTCGTGCATTCTTTTAATTATTTATGGTCTATCATAACACCTGCATATATAAACAAACTTGCTAGATATATATGGCATCAGCATTTTTCTCCTTTCCATCAAATTCTTTTCATTTTTCCATTTCTTTCAAAGCATTAAAACTCTTAGACTGTTTATTTCTAAATTATTATAAATACATTTTTTCATACCTGATCGCCATTTTCTGTGTTTGCGAGGCAGAGCAGGAACAGACAAAGAAAGGCTGCATTTGCTCACATCCATTCTCTAGCTACCATGAGCAATGCACCAAAACCACAGCTCCCTATTCACAACCAAGCCCCACAGAGCTTTCCATGGTTTACCCCAACCACTTCACATGCCCTGGTTAAGTTCATTTACAGCACATCTCCCCTGTATACCATATCATTCTAATTCACTCTATCCCATGCATGACTTTCACTCTCTTACACATTCAGACCCTGGTCAATCAAAATCTTTTTCACTCCATCCTTCCATCACCAATTTGGTCTCCCCCTTCTCCTTGTTTCCTCCACTTTAGACATATATATCCTTTTCTCCCTCATTCTCTCCATATGTCCAAACCATTTCAAGCACACCTTCTTCACCTCTCTCAACCACACTCTTTTTATTACCACAACTCTCTCCCACTCCTTTATTACTTACTCGATCAAACCACCTCACAGCACAAACATGTCCTCAAACATTTCATTTCCAACACATCCACCCTCTAACACACATCCCCATCTAAAGCCCATGCCTCACATGCATATAATAATTTTGGGACTACTATATCTTCAAACATACACATTTTTGCCCTCCAAGATAACAATCTCTCTTTCCACACATTCTTCAGTGCTCCTAGAAACTTCAACCCCTCACCCACCCTTTGACTCACTTCCATGGTTCCATTCATTGCCATGTCCACTTCCAGGTATCTAAAACAATTCACTTATTCCAATTTTTCTCCACTGAAACTCACATCGCAACTAACCTGTCCCTCAACCCTGCTGCAACTAATAGCCTTGCTTTTATTCACATCTACTTTTAATTTCCTCCTTTCACACACTCTTCCAAACTGTCATCAACTTCTGCCATTTCTCACTTGAATCTGCCACCAGTGCTGTATTATCAGCAAACTAGACTCACTTCCCAAGATCTCCTAATCCCTTACTGACTGCATACTCACCCCTCTCTCCAAGACTCACATTTACCTTCCTCACCATCCCATCCATAAACAAATTAAACAACCATGATAACATCACACATCCCTGCCACAGACCAACATTTACTTGGAACTATTCACTCTCCTTTCTTCCTACTAGTACACATTCCTTATACCCCTGATAAAAACTTCTCACTGCTTTTAGCAGCTTTCCTCCCACACCATATATTCTCAAGTCCTTCCACAAGGCATCTCTATTAACTTATCATATGCTTTCTAAACATCTATAAATGCCACATACAAATCCACCTGTTTCTGTAAGTATTCCTCACACATTCTTTACAGCAAACACCTGATCCATACATCATCTTCCACTTCTGAAACCACAGTGTTCCTCCCCATTCTGATGCTTTGTACATGCCTTCATCCTCTCAATCACTACTCTCCCATACAACTTACCAAGTACACTCAACAAATTTATACCACAATAGTTTGAACACTCAGCTTTAACCCTTTTGCCTTTATATAAACAACAGCACTTTAAATGCATTTCGCCAATCCTCAGGCACCTCACCTTGATCCATACATACATTAAAAATCCTAACTAACCAACACAACAACACAGCTACCCCATCTCTTAATAAATTCAACTGCACTACCATCCACTCTAGCCGCCTTGCCATATTTCATCTTATTCAAGGCTTTCACCACCTCTTTTCTCTTCACTAAATCACTCTCCATTACTCTATATTTACATACCATCACGACCCAAACACCCTAAACCTGCCACCCTATCATCAAACATATTCAACAGTCATTCAAAATACTTACTTCATCTCCTCACTTCCATCACTACCTGTTATCACTTCCCCCTCTGCCCACTTCACCGATGTTCGCATTTGTTCTCTTGGTTTTCGCACATTATTAACCTCCTTCCAAAACATCTTATTCTCCCTAAAGTTTACTGATACTCGCACACCCTAACTCTCATTTGGCCTCTTTTTCAACCCCTGCACCTTCCTCTTGACCTGCTGTTTTCTCTTATATACTCCCAATCAATCACATTCCTTCTGTGTAAGTACTGCCCAAATGCCTCTCTTTTCTCTTTTACAAGTAACTTCACTTCTTCATCCCACCATTCATTACCCTTTCTAATCTGCCCACCTCCCGCATGCCACAGGC
>JAUTYZ010062753.1:6138-18402 GCA_032273725.1 Panulirus interruptus | reverse complement strand
TCCTCTACAGACAGCTTTTGCACCATCCATCAGTTGTCCCCCTTCCCCATATATCCTTAACACATCCCGTAAAGCATTCCACTCGACTCTGTCATACGCTTTCTCCAGATCCATAAAAGATGCATACAACTTCTTACCTCATACACTACAGTTTGAGGGTGGATGTTCGAGAATGAGGCAGTTTCTTCATCTGTTCCAGATGCTACCTTGCTAATGCAGGAAATGGTGAACATGTATAAAAAAAAAAAATGTTTTGATATTGCAAGCCTTAATTGTACCAGAGTCCCTTGCCCCGGCTGGAATACCAGTCTTGGCTAGCCCATATATTTGGGTGAAGATGGGCCTTTGTTCTACCGAATGCAAGATTTTAGTGTGGTAACCATCAACACATATCTATATATTGCAGTGAAGGGATCTTGTCAATGACAAGATTACTTCTTGTCCTAAAGTCATCAATAGGGGATCTGGAAATAAACATACTGTTCATCAGTACCATGTCCCAAACCATCCTACTGATGAAATGCCAGGCTACCAAGCAGTACTTGGTTTATAATTCATTGTCTTAAAATCCCATTCATGTGTCGGTTGTGTCATGCAGATATATGGAGAGGAGCTCTACCTAGAGGGTTGCGGAGTTAAGCACTCTTTCTAGTTTTAACTTCCCCACCTCTGGGAATACTTATAGATTGGTCCTACTCTAGAAAATTAACCGTTGCCTGCATGTGCACTTTTTTTTTTATCTCAGTTTGTTCTTTTCTCTTGGCAGTCTAACTTTCCACCAGAGGCATAGATCTTAGCTGACAATTGGGAGTCTCACACTATGGTCAAGGGAGAAGCTTTATTACCTACATTTGTTGCTTTATGATTAATGCTTTTTTCCTTAATGCAGCCTTCAGATTGTCTACTTGATAGGAGGATCTGGCAATTACTCGGAGTCAAGCTTCACTTCTGGTCGAGAACAAAGTGTGTAGTGTTGCCATCTGCAACGCATGTATTGAACCTGATGATCCCCATGTGAAGAGCATTTCCCATGGAAGTCGTACATCCTCTAAATGTTTCTTATCCTCTAAGAGCTGTTCACTATGTCAGGGATAGGTTCCAATACATGTACTTACTATTGCTGAGATAATTTTTGAACACAGATTACTGCCTAGATCACCATGTTAGAGCTTATCATTTGAAATATGAGCTTAGTAAGGGTAGAGCCCCCCTTTTTCTTCTCGGACTGATTTTCAGATTTTTGGGATAAGACTTTCAGGTGCATCACCTGTCGAGGAGGACCAAGAACCTTCTTTCTCATTCCATCTGCCAAAGCGTTCAGACTCTGTTCCAGTTCACCTTCAGGCTGATAACATTATCCATCAAATGGGCACAGTATGATTCTTCTCAGGTGAACCTGCCTCTTTTTAAAGGTTAGGAGGCCCCTTCAAATTTTCTACCAAGGCAAAGACTCTCCTGTTAGATGCTTTTCACCTTAAGCCTCATATAACAACTGAAGTTCAAACCTTAGAGTTTCTGAGCTCTTTCGGTATGTCATATCCCTCATGTTTCCCTTCTGAGGATTTGTCTAACCCCTTTTGATGAAACAAGAACCCTTGCCAGGTCCTAGCAGACCATGGGTCAAGAGGTTGTTGAATCTGATTCTGGAGTTTTGTAAAAGAAAGTTGATTCAGGAGAGTCACTTTTGGAAGCCAGTTGATCGTTCTCAACTAATTTTGTTGATCAGTCCTGGATTCTTTATCACTGAGATCATTCATTACTTGAATGGTCCTGCTTGTTGAATATCAATTCACAGGGGGTTTGGTTTTGGTTGTTCTCAGACTTTTCCACAGCCATCTCCCTGGAGAAGAGACATGTTAAATGTCAAACAAGCCCTCTTAGAGTTCAGCCTCTACTAGTAGCCTGTTAAGGGTGAGGCACTAAAGGCTAAGAAGCGGCACTAGAGTTCACTAGTTATGGAGACTCTATTGCCGTGGCCATCCCCTTCAGGGAGTTCCAGAAGGGAATAGGCGTCAGAGATATAGATAGATAGATATATATATGGGTAATGACCCATCCTGTACTGTGCTTGTATTTATGTACTGAATACATGGGGCCGTCATTCCTAACTCATAAAGCCCTCTGCTGTCCATGAATATGGGTACTAACCCATCTTTTCTATCTATCTGTCTATATCTATGACTCCTGTTCCAACCGGAACTCCCTCAAGGGGGTGGCTACAACAGTAGAGTCTCCATAACTAGTAAACTCCAGTGCCTCACCCTTAACAGGCCACTGGCAGAAGGCATCCCTAGCGCAGTGTTTGCAGGGGCTCCTATCTAATGTTCCTACTGACTACTACTACCAAATGCTCCTATTACTTCTGCTGAGCTTGTATTTGTGTACTGAATATATTGAGCTCTCAGCCCACCTCTGTAACTTGCCTAATACTTCTTCCATATTTGTGTGATGCTAGATATTAAATTTTGTCAGATGCCCTTAATGTCTTTCCCACATCACATTGGTAAATAAAGAGAGTAAGCTAGCTAACCTACATGAGGGTGATTTTGCCTGTTTCCCACTCTTCATCCATATCCCTCTCTCCTGCTCTTCATCCTATTAGCCAAATCTACCTTTAGCTCATTTTCACTCTTCATATGTGATTCTGTCATATGATGCCAAATATGTATCGTCATATATAGCATTCATGTCTAAAACACTTTTGTCAAGCATTCCCCCATCCTTTGTATGCAGTATGTTTTGATTTATATCATATCCTCCACATGTGATTGCAAGAAAAGCAAGTAACTTTTTTGTTTGATTTTCAGATATCCCACTATCAATGCTTAAGCTTTTGGTCAATCCCATCTATGTTATGACATGCTTAGGAGCATGTATGGAGCTTATGATAGTTTCTGGCTTTATTGTGTTCTTACCAAAGTACCTGGAGACACAGTTCTTTCTCTCAAATGTTCAGGCCTCCATCTTTACAGGTGAGTACATTTCTTTGAGTGTTTCATTTGTTGTCAATAAGCTGCACTTTTTGGTAGATATCAGTATTCATATGTGATTTTTTGGTGCCATGTTTTTATGAAATTTCATAATAGAATTACAGATGTAAAGAAATGTGAATATAACAGAATTATAAAGTAAATTGATCAGCAATATTGAATAGTAATTGTTTTCTCATGCCTTTTAAAAGTTCACTGTGAGAAGGGTCTGAGTGTGAGTATGACTTTAGTGTTTGAAAGGGGTGAGAGATCACAATACGATGTCAGTCTGATTCACCCCATGAAATTGGAAGTAAGAGTCAGTGATCGTAGACAAACAGTTCCTACTTCCGTAAATTAAGTCATATTTCCTTCATAGGTGGCATAGCTATTCCTGGTGCTTGTATTGGTATCTTCTTGGGAGGCTACCTGCTGAAACGGTTCAGTTTACGGCCAAAAGGAGCCATACAGATGGTTATGGTCTTCAACTTGATTGGTTTAAGCTTTTATGGCCTTCTGTTTGTCCTTGGCTGTGATAATGTGAAGATGGCAGGTACCACATCTCCATATTTTAACACGTAAGTGATGTTGTGATATAAATCAGTACATTGTTTTTGCCTGAAAGGAGTTATGAAGGAATCACACTTAAATGATCTCTCTGAAGAGCAGTTTCTCATATCTAAAGTAGACTAACATGTGTAAAATCTTCCCAAACGTTTCTGCTTCTGTATATCAGACACATTTAATTGCTTTACCCAGGACAGTAGCAATGAATATTGGTAAATACATTGTTTACAGTTGTAACATGAATTAAGCAGTTTCTCTTTCTTCACAAAGGCATAAATTAGTTTAATGTGAAAGTTTTGTGGTGAATCATTCAAAATGAATAAGGTTAGGAATAGAGGGAAGGTAAGTAGGAATGCATACCTATTTCTCTCTCCAAGACCATTGCATTCACCTTCCTCACCACCCCATCCATAAATAAGTTAAACAGCCATGGTGACATCACTCAGCTCTGCTTCAGGCCACATTCACCTAGAACCATGCACCCTCCTCTCTTCATTCTCACACATATGCCATACTCTCTTGATAAAGACTATTCAGTGCTTCTGGCAACTTTAATCCCACAAAACATATTTATAGCATCTATAACAGAGCACCTCTATCAACCCTGTCTTTTGCTTTCTCCAGATCCATAAATGCCACATGCAGGTCATTTTGTTTTTCTAGGTATTTTTTGCACACATACAAAGCAAAAACTTGATCCACACGTCCTTTTACCTCTCCTCAAGCCACATTGTTCCTTCCCAGTCTCATGGTCTTTGCATACCACCATCCTCTCAATCACCACTTTCTCATACAACTTACCAGGTACACTCATTACCAGGTACACTCAACAAACTTCTGTGTATATCTCTGATGCCTGTTCCCTCCTGGAACTCCCTCAAAGGGGTGGCCTCAGCAATAGAGTTTCCATAACTAGTGAACTCCAGTGCCGCTTCTTAGCCTCTCCCTTAATAGGCCACTGGCAGAGGGCAACTCTAGCACAGTGTTTGCAGAGGCTCCTACCTAATTTTCTTACTGACTATTTGTACTTGATGCTCCTGCAAACTTATATTTCTGTAATTTGAACATTCACTTTTGTCTCCTTTGCCTTTATATTGTGGCATTATACAGGTGTTCTGACAATCCTGAGGCACCTCATCATGGACCATACATACATTGAAAATTCAAACTAACCAGTCAACAACACAATCACCCCTTTTGTTCTATCTGTCTGTCTAAAGGCTAAAAAGTGGCACTGGAGTTCATTAATTGTGGAGCCTCTTATGTTGTGGCCACCCCCTTGAGGGAGTTCCCGAAGGGAACACGCTTCAGAGATATAGATAGATAGATTGATAGCTTATGCTACAAGCTGCTGTCCTTGGATAATATTTTCATTTAAGTGGTATTTGCATAATTATTAAGATTAGTTTAGTTCAGATCTTTAAGTTTCTAGATCATTGCAGACTACATTTCTATCAGATTCACTTTTCTTGTGATAGATTCTGGGATGACATTTCTGTACCATACCATGGGGTCCTGAATTAATAGAATAATGATTTTTTTTATTTTCAACTACAGGTCAATGGCACAATCAGTAGCAAGTAGTCCTGGCCGACTGGATAATGGGGGATCATTCCAGGTTAACTTAACTGCTTGGTGCAACACTGGGTGCTCATGTTCCTCATCACTTGTGGAGCCTGTGTGTGGTAACAATGGACTTACCTACTTCTCCCCTTGCCATGCTGGATGCACATCATATTCTCCAAAGAACAAATTTGCAAACTGCACTTGTAAGTTGCAATTTTATCAAAATCATGATAATATAGGTATGGGATCTAACTGCCATAATGTGAAAAAATATAGCATTGTGAAAATAATGAAGTTTACTCTAAATAAAGTTTTCTCCCATAGGTGGTTAAAATTTAGCATTATTGCTTCAGCCTCACTCAGTGGTGTGCAAGACACACTGAACAGTACTACTTGTGATATCTTAACACCTGTGTGAGATTCTTTATGACTTGTGCATCAGAACCTTGCTGATGTGATATGTTTTAACCTTTTTTTCTATAAAGTAGTGAGGTAGATATAATGTATAAAGTATGCTTTTTTTATTTCAAAGCTCTTAAGGATACAAGCATCAAGAGTCTCAACATTCCAGTATTACAGTTGCACTCATTGATTGCTGTTTTGTTGTTGCCCGAATTAAAGTATTTTTTTCTGTGTGCATTTTCACTCATTGTAGTGTAAAAGAATTGTGTAATAAAATCTTTAAATGCTCTATTCTTAGATTTTATGGTTTCAGGATAGATGGGTAAATATAAAGATGATGGTACTCTTTGCATACCATTACTTTTCAAACACATAAAACACCTCAAAGCTTTGGAACTCTCTACCTTATCATGTATTTCCCAATAACTATGACCTGGCACATTTTAAAGACAGGTTTTTCACTTCCTCCAAAATTTGTAATTACTTTCCCTTGTCCTTTCTGTTTCCCTTTCATAATACTTTCTATATTTCAATTAAGGCCCAGCCTTGATGTGGACTTTTGTCTGTGACTGGAGCCTTTAAAAAAAAAGAGAGGAGAGTTGTAGAATAATGTATGATACTTATGTGTATTTTGTATCTTCCTGCCACTGGAACTGGTTTTGAATGTAGTGTATAAGGATATAACTATTTCAGTGTTATGTGAAAGAGTCATATTGTATCTGATATTTTTAATAATTCCTGTGTGTAAAGAGAACCATATTGTATCTGATGTATTTTTATAACTCTTAGAATGTTATTTTCAAAATCACTTTTCTGCAGCACTAAATATTACAATTTTGGTTGCTGCTATACATCTTTATGAAGCTGATAAAGGAGAATATTGTAACACAATCCAGAAATAGCAATAATGTTGCTGCAGTTAGAGTTTCTTATCAATATTATGTTACTAAACATTTCACTGAATTTGTTATTACTCTTTGCAGATATACTTTAAGACCTGTCCTTATGATGCTGCGACTAAACATTTCACCTAAGTTGGTATTACTCTTTGCAGGTATTCTTGGAGAAGGAAACCATTCATCTCCATTTCTGTCAACATCATCTTCATCAATGACTGTAGGAAGCTTCTCTGAAGTGACTGTTGTTCCTGTAGCAACTGCTGGTCCTTGCTATATCCCATGTAACACTATCATGCCCTTCATGATCCTGCTCTTCTTCATGTGCACTGTTGTTGCTATAAGTCAGATGCCACTCCTCATGATCGTGTTAAGGTTTGTGACAGGATATATTTTTTGTGTTTAGAGCAATGTACATTATTAATCTGAATGTAATGGAGCTTGAAGGACACTTGTAAGACAGTCCTGTTTAGTCGACTGCTGGATTTTGATATTGAAGGCACATCTACAAATATATATTTGGGTGACAATGACATGCTGTCATTGGATTGAACCAGAGCTTATGAAGTGATGGAGATAAACTGTGTAACTACGTACCAGTGGCAAGAGTTTGCCAAAAAGGCAGGGCTAGCATGTAGCACTTACTACATGTCTTGCATGAGGAATAATACTCTTTGTCCGCTGCCATGCACCTTACGTAATTGTCAGTCCAGGGTTCCACACTCCAATCCCAGTGCTGTTGGCTGACAAAAGTCAGAGATACCCAAGGTCTTAGGGGTAGACAGTGCTAAAGAAAAATCTATATAAGTGGAATTTTTTAAGAAGTTATATCAGAAAATTTTAATTTATTGTTGAACCTCAGATAATGAAAGTTAAGAAAAGAAATTCCTACTAATTCACTCTTTTATGCACCAAAAACTGTATGTTGTTGGTTTTTACTGTTATACTGTTTTGGCATGCAAAAAGAATTTAACTAAATGCATGTGAGGCAGCCAGGGGAAACCACCAAAGGTCGTGTGGGTCGTTTGTGGTTTCAGTGTATTACACGACAGCTAGAGAATGGATCTGAGCAAATGAAACCTTTCTTTGTCTGTTCCTGGTGCTACCTTTCGAAGGTGGGAAACAGCAAACAAGTATGAAAAAGTATGTAAGTACATAAACCTCTTGGTTAAAACTTAAACCAGGCATCACACAGGTACCCATCCATCTCTTGAAAATATTGGTATTACAGTTTACAAAAATAAGAAACTTACAGTTTTAACTGGAGGAACAGTTTTACACTTTCATGATTATCAGTATTACATACACATGTGTGTGTTATCTGCTGGAATTCCTGTTGTCTATATATTCTTGTTACTGATGCACTCAGTATTATAACATTATTTGATCAATTTACCAATGTTATACATACACAATGTAAGTTACTGAGAAGTAGACAAATTTGATTTTTATATGTTAGATATCCTGAGGGATAACTGTATGCGTAGCATTGCCAGTTTTCTCAGAATTGTCCAAAATAAACCTTAGAAGTCATCCTGGAGCTCTTCTGGGGTAGAGTAAAGCTTGAGTTAGATGTTGAGAAGTTCCAGGAATGGTTTTCCTCTTTCAGTTAGAATTCCACATTATCCTCAGCTCATCCTGTCTTAGCTTAGTTTTAAGTCTCCTTGATCAATCATTTGTTAAAGCTCTTGAAGGCTTTATATATCTGTTCCACTTCAGATGTAGATAAAAAGGGTAAGGCTGATAGAATATATTTTGATTCTGAATTAATTTGTGAATCTGATTTACTTAATGAAATTTATAAGGTGTTGCAGTGCTGGAATTTGAAAGTTAAGAGTAATTGTTTCAGATCTTAACATGATATTGTGGAGTATTGGTCATCATCTAATTGTTTGACATTATCTTTAGGTCTGTGGATGAGGAGGAGAGGTCTTTCGCTCTGGGGGTACAGTTTGTGATCTTCCGACTTATTGCCTACATCCCAGCACCAATCATGTTTGGTTCTGTAATTGACTCTACATGCCTTCTGTGGAAAAGTTCGTGTGGAGAAAAAGGAGGACGCTGCCTCATATATGATATTGAGGAGTTCAGATTTAGGTTTGTAGAAAAGCAATCTTTTATGTGGTAAAACAAACTGTGACATGATCTCTGACAGAAAGGATATTTAGAGGTTCTCTTGAAGTATTGAATTACAGATCTGTATGAAATCTTTACTAATTTATCAGTTTTATTTATATAGGAATGTTAATTCATTTGAATGAAAAATTTGAAAAGTAGAGAGATTCTCCCTTCTTTTAGCCCTGAGTTGAAGACTTAGCTGTAAAAGTAATAGCCGTTACTTGGTAAATGAGATTAGGAAAAATTTAAATTGATACTTGGAGCACACAGATAATCATAAATGTGGAACAGAAGCTGGCATAAGTTAGGTTAAATAGAAATGGCATGCAGAAGGTGGGATGTGGGATATGTGAGAAAAGTTAGTGAGTGGTGGGATGAGGAAGTTAAGTTGTTAGGGAAAGAAAAAAGAGAGGTGTATGGGCATTAAATACAAGGAAGGAGTGTGAGTGATTGGGAAATTATAAAAAAAGGAGCAGGAGGTCAAGAGGAAAGTGCAGTGGCTGTAGAAGGAGAATAGGAAAATGTTTTTAATGTATGTGAATTGGGTGAAAAGACAAGAGAGCAAATAGAAGCACTGGTGAAAGGAGCAGATGGGGAAATGGTAACAGGTAAAGAAGACATGATGAGGAGTTAGTGAGCATTTGGAAGGATTGTTGAATGTATTAGATGATAGGGTAGCAGATGCAGGTTGTTTGGGGTGTGGAAGTTTATGAAGTAAGAGATTCATGGCAAGTAGTTTAGTGAAAAGAGATGAGGTGGTGAATGCCTTGCATAAGATGAAGTGTGGCAAAGCAGTTGGAGTGGTTGGAATTTCAGATGAATTTCTCAAGAAAGGGGGTTTTGGTGTTACTAATTGGTAAGCCAGGATTTTCACTGTATGTACGGCTCATAATAAGGTGCCCGAGGATTTACAAGGCAAGATAGACAAAAATGAGTGTTTGAATTACAGATGTATAGGTTTGTTGAGTGTACATCTTGGTAAGTTGAATGGGGGAGTGCTGAGGGAGAGGGTGGTAACACGCATAGAGCATCAGATTCGAGAGGAACAGCATGGCTTCAGAAGTGGAAGAGGATGTGTGAATCAGGTATTTTCATTGAAGAATTGTGTGAGAAATACATAAACTGATTCTTTTGTATGTGGTATTTATGGATCTTGAGAAAGAGTGTGATAAGATTGATAGAGATGCTTTATAGAAATAACGCAACTAGAAGCAGTGTGATTTTTATCAAGAGTGTAAAGAGTGGAGGCTTAGTGGTTCCAGGTGGAGGTGGGTTTGCACCATGGCAGTTTAACCTGCTTGTGGACGGGATGGTGATGGAGGTGAATACAAGGGTCTTGGAGAGAGAGGTAGGTGTGCAGTCTGCTGTTGTTGGTAGGAGGGCTGGTGTTAGGTTCGAGAGAGTTTGGGAGTGTGTGTGAATGGAGAAAGTTGTGGGGTAATATTAATAAAAGTAAGGTTTGTAAGTTTAGCAGTGAGGAGAGATAGATTGGTTGGAGTATGAATCTGAATGAAGAGAACCTGGAGGAAGTGGAGTGTTTTAGATACCTGGGAGTGGATATGAAAGTGGATGGAAGCATGTGAACTGAAAGTGGGTGGGGAAACTAAGGTGTTAGTCACATTGAGGAGTGTGTAGAAAGAAAAGTCACTGTCTGTGAGGGCAAAGATGGGTATGTTTAAAAGTACATTAGTCCCGATGGTGTTGTGTGGATTTGAGGCATGACCTCTAGATTAGAAAGTACGGAGCAGGTTGGATGTGTTGAAAATGAAATATTGTGGACAATATGTGTTGTTAGGAGGTTGACAAAATAAGAAATGATAGGGCAAGATAAAGATCTGGTTCTAAGAAGTGTATGTATGAGAGGGCTGAAGAGGGTAAGCTGAAATGATTTGGACACAGGGAGAGGTTAAGAGAGGATAGGCTGACTAAGATAGTATACATGTTGGAAGTGGAAGGAACAAGGAGAATGGGGAAAACGAGGAGGAGGTGGAAATATGGATTGACAGATGGTTTGAGTGACTGGAGCCTGAACATGTAGGAGGGCATGAGGCATCCATGGGAAAGAGCAAATTGGAGCGATGTGTAATACAGGGGGCGATGTGCTGTCTGTGGGTTTAACCAGGGCACTTAAAGCAGTCAGGGGAAACCACGGAAAGGTCTGTAGTGTTTGGCCAAGGATGGGGGGATCTGGTGTCAGCACATTATACAAAACAGGTGGAGAGTGGATGTGAATAGTTAAGGCTGTTCTTCATATGCATGGCACCACCTCAGTAGGAAACAGCAAACATTTATGGAAGAAAAAAAATGCACAAGTAATAACCAGGGTTTTGATGACCAATTTTTTCTTCAAAAAATGGTAGTTAGAATAAGAAATTAAATACATTAAGAAATTACATATGAAATAGATGGAGAACCTAGTTACTTGAATTGAGAGACTTTTGGATTGGTATAGATATATTAGAATAGGATGTGGTCACTATTAACAAGGAAGCCTCTGTTGTAATGGAACTGAATCATTTGTATAGGGAACAGCATAGAGTAAAAGGATATGAATGAGGAAGGGGAGGGCTTTGAATAAGTAGTAAAAAATGGTAACTAATTTCAGAAAAAAATCATACAGCCCAGCCCTCGAAGGTTGAATTTTGTGGTTTATTAATGAAACATATGAATGAATAATCTCTTATAGGGTTCATAGAGAAATATGTGTATATGATTTTCTTTGAGAAAACCTTTGGAATATATAGAAAATAATGCAGTATATACAAAAAAAGAAATTAATCTGGAGATGTGTGTTCTTCCTAGATATGTAGGAATCTGCACAGCCATCAAGATAATCTCAGCTGCAATATTCGTATTTGATTGGCTGTTAATTCGCTGGAAGTACAAGCTTGACATGGAGGGAACCATGACGGTGGGAGACATCGTTAATTCCCTTATGTCTGTTGATAAAGATGTAGATGAACGTTCTGATGAACTGGAGGAGAGTGTGTGGCTTCCGGAACTTCAGGGATCTCAACAGGTGCCCTCCTCTGGAACATCTCAATCTACCTCAGCCACTGGTGCAACAGCCACTACCACTGCAGCTCACCATCATTATCATCATAGGCGTAATGGATCGCTTATAAGTCGGCCACAGTTACCTTCTCATGGCTCTGGTAAGTTGGAATCTAATTCTGTGAAATTCATCATAGCTGAGTTAGTTGCCTATTACTATGATACATTAGAATTAATTACTGCTCATGCTGTATGAATTGGATTATTCTGCAAATTAGTTGGGTTCTCCATATAACTTCATATATGATATTTAAATGATGGCAGATGTTCATCAGAACAGTGCATGGTTTATTGAAAAAAAAGTGATACCATTTTACATCATGAACTGTTGTGAGTCTTTCTGAATAAATTATTCAGGAATGAGCCATTATTACTAAAAATACATGTGTTAGGAATGTTTCATTGGTCTATTGGTAACTTTTTGGAACCCTATCTGCTATGCAGCTGTTATGTGTAAAACATATAATATTATATTAAATCTTGATAGAGAGTTCAACAGTTATGGAGACTCTTTTGCCTTGGCCATCCCCTTGAAGAAGTTCCCAAAGGGAACAGGCATCAGAGATATAGATAGATACAGGAATTAAACATGAAAATTAGTTTTTAAAAGTGGACTTTACTGATTTCACATTACGTGAAAGTGAATATCAAACATTAATGCAAACTTTGATAAATACAATAAAAAAGAAAAA
>JAUTYZ010062643.1:0-12106 GCA_032273725.1 Panulirus interruptus | reverse complement strand
TTGTCATGACCAGATGTATAACTTATGAGAGAAGCCATTGGTTACATATTGTTCTGTGTTAATTGTGTGAAGTGCTTAACAAATCTTAACTTGCAGAGCTATTGGTTACCGAGACATCTCCACTCATGCTATGATTATCAACCCTAACATTCCTCGGGGCTTGTCCATACATGAAGCCCAAGAGCCAACCTACGCACGACCAGATTTCTCTCAAATGATTCCCTTTAAGCCCAAGGCTAAATATGTCCCAGGCGAACACCCTATCAAAGGTAATATTAGCAATTTTATTTGATAGCAGCTGACTGTAACTCTCTTACTCCCCAGTTTTGCTCATTCTCTATTCCTTAGGTTATGTTGCCACACCTTCCCCAATTCCTTCTTGTATCTCAGATATTGTCTCTTTTGAAGCATGTGATAACTCTGAGATAGTGTTTTATTGCTCTTAAGCAGCGATTGTCATTTTGTTGGCTACTGACTGTTTACACTCATTTTTGCTTATTTTTATTCTTTAGTCTTTTCATTTCATGTTAGTAATATTGCACGTGGTTTCATTAAGTGCCTCATGTGCATCTATCTGATATACATTAAAAAGAAGCTGTTTTCTTCTCTCATTTCAGGAGGAGCTTTCCCACCCCCTCCTGCTGTGGCAAATTTGCTATCTCTTCTACCACCACCAAATTGTTTCCGTGGCCCCTTTGTAAAACTGGAGGCTCTGGTGGATCTCTTCATGAGGCTCAACCTCCCTGAGCAGGGTAAGTTAATTCAGCTTAATTTTGTAAATATGGCTGTCTGTTTCAGTCCAGTTGATCAGTTATTATATTATATATTATTATTATATATATTATTATATAGATTGTCTCATGGAAGGTCTCTCCACACTGTAGTTACTGCACAGTTCTCTATTGTTCTTTTGACTGTGTGCTACCATATTCTTTCTTACCGCCTTACCTTAAGTCTCTTTCTGCACAGGGCAGAATTTTTTCCTTTGCCATCCTGGCTAAAAATTGAATCATCATGTTATGATGGGAGTAGTCCTTTAAAGATTGTCAAATGATGATGGGGTGGATCAAAGGATTAATGCACTGAAGACCTTAGCCCTCTCTTTCACCTTATGACTCACTCTATACCCCATGATTTCATCTGCTGCCATGTTCATTCCTACATACCTAAACCAATGTACTTCCTCTGTGTCCTCCCCACTGAAACTTAACCATCCTGCATCACCCCATGCTGCACCTCATAACCCTACTTTTTGTTCACATTTCCTCTTAACTTTCTCTGCTTACACACTCTCTCAAACTCTGTCACCAGCTTTTGGAGTTTCTGTGTGGAGTCTGCCACCAGATCTGTATCGTCTGCAGACAACAACTGATTCATCTTCCATGCCTCCCCATCTTCCACATGATATAGACCTACCACTTTCTCTGAGACCCCTCACATTTACCTCTCAGACCACCTCATTCATAAAGAGATTAAACATCCACAAAGTAAGCTTAATTACTTTTTGCAAACTAATGAAATAATGATATTTTCTGCAATTATGATTTTTTCAGTGTAAGTGACTATGTCTTGCCTGAGTAGTAAATAGAAATAGGCTTCTTAAGATTTTTTAGTTAGACCACAGTTGTGAGTAATTCCAGATCTACAGGCATCAGAAACAACCTCTTTTGGGATGAATTTCAAGTCGAAATCCCATTTCCAGAGATGTAAAGTCTGACAGCTCATGTTTCAGGGTGAGAAATGGTGGGAGGGGCAGGGAGAGATGACAAGAGTACACTTTTTAAGTCATGATGGCCTTTGTCACTTGGTAAGCTCCTTACAAATTTTAATTGCAGAAAGTGCTAAGTTATCTTCCATATTTTCAATGGACATGGGAATATTAAGGTCATCATCCTTACTCAGTCATGTACCTTAATTGATGGGGATAACTTGCTTTCAGAGGCACTTAGATGCAGTAGTTCTTGAATCTTTGCTGATAACCACACCCTCCTGAAGATATGTTATAGACTACTAACTGGTCTGACAGTCTACATGTTGTAGGGAACTTTTCCTTGTTTTCTCTAGAAACTAGAAAATTTAACATGATATCTAGGAATGAATGCACACAAGCTGTTTAAGTGTCAATTTGACCACTTCTGGGCATTCCATGTATGCCAGGGCATAAGGGGTTGATAGGACATAGGATGCCAGTTTAGCTCATTCTTTATAAGGTAGGAAACAAGTACGTATACAATAATTTACTTCTGGTCGCAGAACTATCATTTTGTTGAGTTTAAGTAGATTACATGATCAAATGCTGTTCTGTGGTCAACTTATATAAACTTTTAAGAACAGGAAAGTTTTTTGTACAAAAATAAAAGCTTCCTCTGCTTTTATTACAATCAAGTGGGCTTAAATGAATTTTCTGACATTTTTAGGAGAGAGTTTATCCTTTATCACATCTCCCTAGGTGGTCAGTGGTCAACTAGTGGAAGCCATGATGTTCGACTATTTGAACTGTCAAAGTCAGTCCATTGGGTGGTTGATCCAAGTGGTGACCGCAAGAGAAAGATGGTTACTGGTGACGACTCTGATGATGAAGATGGCAACAAACCAGTACTGACTAGTGATATTTACAGAGCCAGACAACAGAGGAAGATGAAATGAAACTCTAGATTTGTTGTGACATTATCGGTTTATCCATATGACACATTGTCATTATATCAAATAGGTTTTTTATTAAAAAGTAATATCTTTGGGACGTAAGGCTCAAATTTCTTAATGGTGTTAAGATAATGAAGTACAATTGTTTTCTTGACATTTTGGTATCTCAAGAGCTAGTCCCATATATATTACTTACAGTGAACAATTAGAACTATATACTCTATGATTGATGATATCATCTGTAAGAGTTTCAACAAGCATGTGTTATGCACCAACTACCTTGCTTTACCAAGACCTGAATCACCAGTATTTCATGTATTTAGAATATCAGAATTAAGTATACATGTTGTACATGTAATGTCCTGAGGAAGCTATAGTTAACAGTATTAAAGTGGGGTTAAATTTTTTTGAAAAGTTCCCTGTTACTGGGTAAAGTTTTTCATTTACAGCCTAAGAGAAATGGGATCAGTCTTGGAGTGAGCGGGAATGGCAGGTTTTTTTTTACTATGGTATTCAAGAAGTTGGTTACCAGCATTTTAGGTCTTGAACTAAGCAGATCCCTCTCACTAGGAGGATACCACCTTATGGAAGTATGAGATGGTGTAAAGAATGATAGGTTTTGCTTTGATGAGTTAATCTTATTGGTGGGTAAAACATCCAAGTTGTGAAGCTTATACTGAAATTGTAAATAATGAATTTGTAAATATATATTATGATGATAGAAGCAAGGTTAACTTCTTTTTGTAAGTTTCTAGTTGTACCTGTGGCAAGGTTTTTATTCTGTATGACGATATATTAAGATATATTATTATTATTATGTAACCGTAGGACCCCTTTTATGCAGCTTTAAAGTTGTTTTTCATACAGGAACTGTGAAGTGGGTTCCTTTGAGATGAAAAGGTCCTTGATGATGCTGTGCTCTTTTCCATCCACTGATGATGATACAGCCTTATCAAAGTGACTTCTCACTCACGGTGTTACAACTTGCTGGTGGAGTCTGCTAACACCTATTAAAATATATTACATTTACATACATTCTTATATATTTGTAAAAAAATGGTATATATGTCCTCTGTAGGCATCTCACAAACTTTTTATGCAAGAAATAGTGAGATTGTTGAATTTCATTTATGAGCAGAAATCAATACTTTGTCAGAAAGAAAATCCTTAAAATTTTTAGATAACAGATACATTGTTTTCAAGCAGTTTTGGTAAAAAAATTCAATTTTTCTTATAAACTTTTTTAATTCACTGATTTACTTGGAAATGAAAAGTACAAATATTGTGTGAATGAGTGTATATACATGTGTATATATGTACAATATGCAAATGTTTGGAGTATATACTGAGTAAGATGTTACTGGCCACTGCTGTCATGTAAAGGCTGTGTATTAGCAGTTTTGATTTTCATGTTCATCTATATCTTTTTTTTTATTCTTTCTTTGTTAGTGTATCTCATTTACATAAGCAAGTATCAATAAACATACACAAATAAAAGTTATGGAAATTCTTAATAATTGGAATGCTGGTTACGTCTAATTAAAGGACACCCAAGACCTAACATATAAGAAACTTGCAAATTGAGCCTGTTAATAAATGATGGAAAAATATTCTCAAGATTATGATGTGTTATGATGTGTTTGAACATTCGGTGAACTCTGTGTTTTAAGTTAGCTTTTAGTTATCACAGCAGTATGGTACTGGTTTCACTATACAAGCATCGTTCTTTTTATGCATATAATGTTAGAATTTTTTTGCCATGCTACAAATGTACTAATATATTAAAGTATTTTTCTACATTAAAAACAAATACTGTTTCATGTATAAAAAATTACGTTATTAGTTTCCTTCAGAATTACCGTGTCTTTTCTCACCTTTTGTAAGAACACACTTACTTTGTATCTCTATTGTGCGCACAAACATTGGTAAATGGATAAGGTAAATGATATGCAAATATTACGTTAATAAACAGTAATTTTGGTCAGAATAAATGTACCTGATATATGTATTATTTGCAGACACATGCACATCTCTCACAAAATGTGTATGAAAAAGTGTGAATATTTTTTTTGTGTATATGGTGTGTATGGAAACTGAAAATAGCTTTTCACTAATTACTGTAGACTTAATGTTCTGATATTTCGACAGCTCTAATACATTCATCGAAAAAAGTTTTGCAGTAAGATATTGTGTTGAATTCTAGTAATATAAAGTGTTTTTAAAAATATATTTTGTGTATATATATGCTCAACCTGAAAAATAGTTATGTTAATGGGCTGTAGTTTTTCTCATTCATTTAAAAGCTGTCTTTACTGATGTATGTTTGATAGTATAAAAACATATATGAGTACAGTACTGTACATTTTTTGCAACAAACTGATACATTTATTGTTAATCATTGAAAAAATTAACTAAATGTACATGGAATGACAGTGTGGGAGAGAGGTGTGGCAGTAAGTGCAATATGATTGAGGGGGCTAACAAGAGTGTTCTGAAATCGTTTGGATGCATGGAGAGGATAAGCAAAGAAAAGCTAAGACGATCTATGTGGCAGAAGTGGAGAGAAGGGGGGGGGGGGGGGGGGGGGGGGAGTACCAATAAAAAGATACCGCCAAGATGTCAGGGTTAATATGCAGCACTCACCACACATCTTGCTTGTTTAATTATATTGTTTCTCTCAGTTACTACTCCTTTTCTATAATTATCATTGTGAGGTTCAACAGGTATTGAACTCAGCAATGAGGTGAATCTTTTTTTGTTGTTTCTGTAGTCACTCCGTGTTTGTTTCTTAATCCCATTTTTTTCACATATTCGCCATTTCCCATGATAGTGTGGTAATGCCAGGAACAGTTAAAGAAATGGTCTTATTTGCTCATTCTTTCTATATATAATGGATTCTGGTATTTCATTGAATAATCTTTCAAGCTTCTTTGCCAGACCTTTGTATATTTTCATCTGACATGTTTTCATAGGTTCCTGGTAATATGCTTGATGTGATAATTCTGATACTTCCTTGCCAAGATGCTTTTGGATTTAAAATGTCTTCTTTGTGCCTTCTATTTGCTTCCATGAATATATAATCGTGTACCTGTCTCTACATCTTTCTAGACTATAGAGTTCATGTTCTTTCAGCCTCTCGTGATAGTTTTTATTCTCCAGATCATAGATTTTGCTTGTGAAGTGTTTCTGTATTCTTTCAAATTTGTTAATTTTCATCTGTTTAATTGGTGACCATACCATACAGCAGTATCCAATTTTCTTTCTTTTGAATAAAATAAACACTTTCATCATTAGTGCTCTGTCTCATGTTGCAAAAGTTCTCATTATCATATCACTCATTATTTGGCTTGACAGCACCATCTTATCAATATGCTCTTTGAATTCAAGTTTTTCATTTATAATAACTCTTTTAAGTCCTCCAAATTAGTAACTTAATGAACCTGATGAGTGACTCAGTTAAAACAGACACAGGTGTTCATTTCCCAGTTGAGCTAGATAGCATCAAAAACACATGACTGAGCCTTAATTGTAACGATGCAAGATATTTAGACAGATCATATTGACTTTAACTGAATAGTCTTTGTGAGCCTTTATCAACTGAGTTTGATTCTGCTACTGATAGGCTTTCATGCATTATGTAAGTATTAATTCTTAGGAAGAAGAGTTTTCCTAGGAATTACACCATGACTTTAAAAAGACAATATTCCCAGGCAAAAATGTTTTTCAATCAACAATTATTGATAGGTAAGATGGGAAAAAGTCTTTATTATGATTTGCTGGAAAATACATAGTTTGGTCATCCTATAGGTAAGGTGGGAAAAAGTCTTTATTATGATTTGCTGGAAAATACATAGTTTTGGTCATCCTAGTACAATATTCTGAGAGTCTGCTTTAGTTATTAATATGCTATACAATTACTACCATCATCAGTAACTTTAAAGCTAATTCCATGGGATGGATGAGGTACATGCAGCCTCTAAACTCATGTAGACACACCCTCAACCCATACCCAATATCTTAACGTGAACTTCCGCATCTACATAAGTACTTCTTACTTTATTACTGTTTACAATAAGATGGTTTAACACAAGTGAAACTAACAGCTCCATCCACACAACCCTTATACACAAAATGTTTTCATTTCAATTGATCCCAAATCATACTCCTGTCAACCTTATCTGAAATATTCCTAACTCATTGATTCACTCACTGTATCCACCCATATCTTTCATCATCTACTGCTCCAAATGAGACCTTCAACTCTATTACCTGCCACATGACATACATTGAACATGACCAAACTATCCCAAAATACTTTCAGTAGTGTGCCTTCCTAGAGATTTCAACACAAACACTCTTAACTTCAGGTGTCCCTGTACCATCACCTACTGAGCATTAATTACAAAAACTCATCAACAGCTTGCATTTCTTCGCTGTTCATAGGTCAAGGATGTTTATGAATGGTTTGAAAGGCTGTATTTACCTGATCCTCCCAGTGGAATTGGTACTGAAGTTAACAATAATATATGAAAATATTAAATAAAGGTTCACATTTAATGGCACTCAATATATATCACTACAACCAATCTGGCCTAATGTCAAATTACCTTGTAATACCTATAAGAACTACAGTAACTTTTCAGTGAAATCTTGTTGTTGTAAACTATAATTTGGAACAAGATTTCAGTACAGTAAAGTCATGACGCTGAATGCCTTCCAGAATTCTAATATGTTCTTAAAATCTACATATCAAGACTCAGATGAATGAAGGGTTTTTATGACACAGCCTAAATCTGGAAGAGCTTTACAAATCATCAGTTGTACCACTGCAGCTAGGTATTTGTATGTTCATAAACATAACAATAATTCTACAACTCATGGGTAGATTTTCATGACACAAACTGTGCACAGCATAATGTCATTATCTAGATTACTGGACACAATGTTGATAATATCATTTTCCATCCACATTGGTATTCTTTCTCTGGTACAAGTGAAGAGCAAATGTGGTCCAGGGTCTGTGATTATTTGTGTGGATGGGTATGCAAATATGTACAGAGATCTTGGTATCTGGTGGAATGTCTGCATGGTCAACCCTCTTGTAAACTGGGAGATTAAGTCCAGACTTAAGCAGAGGGATAGGAAAACTGAAATCCCAGAGTCAGTGGCTTGAAACATTCAGAAAATATCATGGCTAAAGCAGTTCTTTCCCCTTTGGCTAAATTTTCACACATGTATCTCAAAACTTGCTGACTGTGATGATTAATCTTAATGCCACAATTGAAAATATGGACAATGAGAAGAAAGTAAAAGGGATTTGCGTCCCAAGCTACTTTCTTCTCAGCGTACAGCTATGGGATGGTGGCAGATATGCTGCCTGATATTGGCCATGCCTCCTGAGCTACTTCATTTTCAGCTTACTTCTCTAACACTGTGGCAGCTATGTTACTTTACAATATTTTCACATACTGTACTTGTTTCATGTACTTAGTCTTTCTCTTTAATACTGCCTATGATAAAGGTGATCCTAGGATAACCCATATATGGAAGCATGTGTGTGTATTTTGTAGCTGTGGTTGATTTTTTTTCCAAGCTTAGGAAAAGATGTGTTGAGATAGCTAATTTACATAGAACATCAAGTTTGAGCTGACTTGGTGATCACTGATACTGATGTATGTTTTGTACTAGCATTTTTATTTTTACCACTCTACAAATGTATGAAGATAAGTAAGCCTATGTAACAGTAAATTATTTATAGAAAAAAATATTGACTGAACTTGAATCTGGAATTACCACTGTTTTATTCCAAACAGTTTCTTAGCTATTTACTTGTGTGAGTCGAATCCCGACGCTAACACCACCCACTATTGCGGGATATGGTGTGCTTGTAATATGGTTTATCTGCACTTTTAAATGATAATCTTTTGCATTTGCAGTATCATCTTCTTAAATTCGTATTTTAATATACTAAAGAAAGACCAAAAATATCAAAATCTGATACAAATTCAAAAAGTATCTTGTACTCCAAAGATAATTTATTAATCCACATGAGCTAGGCAAACAGTTAAAACCAATATATATTTAAAAGTGTCTTCAACATACAGTAAAATCAAACAGGAACATATCCTGTAGATATTGCAGTACTATAATACATCATCCAGCAACTGATGTTTCTCAAAAGAAAAAAATTACATATCAAATGAAAAGGTGCTTTGGGTTGTCTGTAGGGGAAGTATATGGTGGCCAGCTTTAATTTCTCTTCCATGTAATTGGAACATGTGTCCAAGAGTAAGTGGAGCTGACATTGTTAATTTATTCACATTAAGCTTATTGTCAGATGCAGTCACTGCTGTAACAGAAGTGGTACCAGTATTTTGATTCCTGTCACTTTGATTTGAGTTTATTGGTATCAAGAAAAGTTAGAAAATTTTGTAGTATCTCTGTACGGACTCTGTTTCATACCATACTTTTTGACAAAGCTCTTGCAAATGTTCAGCTTGAGTTGTCAGAGAAAATGGCAAATATTTTGTCCATGAAGTGTCAGATGTATAGTATTGGTCAGAACATAGCCTGTATACATTTTTATTACGATAACTTCAAGTATACCTTTGGATTGTTGTTAATTTATATTTGGTTAATAACACATTTAGAGGACTGGATTCATACTTAGGTATGTTTGGAGGTGATGTTAAGTGTCATGAGGACTGCGACAGGATTCGAAAGGGGATTGATGCAAACTTTAGAGTTGATGCGATGCATGGTGAAGGAAGTGGAGCCAAAGCCAATGCCAAGTGATGAAGGTGGAACACAGTAAAAAGAAGGCCTCGATATGACTTAATAATGATGTGGCAGGTAACACACTACAGGAATCTGTGTGTTTGAAAGGGTCTTAAGGGATCGAATTAATTCTCAGCCTATTCGACCCAACTTAAGAATGTGTATCTCATGACTGGTCACCACACTTCAAGAAGTTTACAGGGATAGTAAAGATGGCTCAGAGGAGGGCAATAAAATTGGTACCTGATAAAAGAGAGCTGAGTTACACGGATAGCGTAAGGGCTACATGTCTGCCCACGATGGAAGACAAAACCAAGAAGAAGGAATTCATTACAGCTCTCGAAGTTGCTCAGTTAATTTGACAATACCGGCAGTGAATAGCCTTTGAAAGATGCAAAAGAATGAGCTGCCAAAGATGTAAAGATATAAAGAATACTTCTATAGCAATACACTTACGGATGAACGTAATAAGCTAAGCTATGAAACTGTGAATGCATACAGTGTAGAGAAAATTAAAAAGTTGTTGGACAGCAAAGAAAGTTTTAATGATGGGGCTCCCGAGTGTAGACCTCCCTCCTCGTATTGTACAAATAAGTAATTGCACACACTCACGCGCACCTGTCCTAGGCTGGTATGTGTGCTAGGCTGGGATGTGTGTGCTAGGCTGGGATGTGTGTGCTAGGCTGGGATGTGAGTGCTAGGCTGGTATGTGTGCGTTTGTGCAAACATACGTGGTAGTAAAGACACGGTACGTATACGAGGTTAAGAAACGGGGCAACATGAGTGTAAAATTCTCTCCCCGTAACACACAAATGTAACCAAACAAGTGGCGTTAACTACGTATGATCTCGACGAGGATTTATCTTGGCCATAGTCCTTCCTTTATTATCACTGAGAGGTTCATAACGATTGACAGGATGATTGAACCTGTAGGATACATTCATTCAATTACTCTTATTCTATATAAATAACAAATGTTCAAACGGAGAGAATACTGAATTAATGTCAGTGGGTTTAACGCAGTGTTAGATGATAAAGGAGAACTAACGTTTCTCGAGCGACATGTTTCATATTCCACGAGCAACGTTTCCGAATACCGAGATGAAGCCTCGAACGCCTTACCCATCCATCTGGACCAGATGTCACACCAAAACTCACTCCTGTCATCCCCCTCCTCATCATCCCTTCCCCTACTACTCCTCCTCCGCTGTGGTCCTTACCAGTCCTCTTTTAGTGTGGGGTTTTTACTGCGACGCTTTGGATCAGTTTGTTGCGTGAAGGGAAGGGGTAATCTGATCATAGAGTTACCGTCAACCGTAGATGGAATGGTGGTAAGACACGGCGCCGTGTTGGTTTATCACGTCTGCACCACACGCTAGTTTTTCAACACTCCTGTGGAGTTAACACTGTTTCAAAATCAGGCTCTATTGAGACGGCTAACTTTAAGTCGAATGCTCTTCTCTTGCATGATCTACTAAAGCTTTAACAGGAGGGGGTAATTCAATGTCGGATTTCTCTACCATGATTTGAAGCATTATGTAGAGAGTTGATTTTATGTCCGTTCTCCTCGAGCATGATATGAAGTTTTGATACGTGATAAAACTTCTCAGTCCATTCTCTGTTAGACTCTAGCACGATCCAAGGAGTTCTCAGGGAAAAGGAGAAAGGGATTTGTTTCCATGACAAGCGTCGGTGACTCTCCAACTATAGAACAGGATTACTCGTACTGAGCTTTACCAAACACACACTACACACCAGGCGAAAAGTTAGCTTGATTTGCCTCTAATCATATGACCATTATTTTTTTAATTTCAAACATTTTTCAAATGCTTTGTCCACAGTCAGTATTATGCAAACTTTAAAGAATACGGTAGTACGGAGAGTAACTACTGTAGCTTCGTATTCGTTGTGTTTTGAGACGAGGAGACATACCAACGTCCCTTATCCGTGGGAATGTTCATCATATGATACCACGGCAGATTTGTTGGTGGATAACATAGGAACAGGTTCTATAAAGGCCTGAGGCCCATTCCAGAAAATTATATGCCTCCTCAAGTAAACATACTGGCACCACATACGCTTATTTGGATAGAAAATATGCAAATACCTTTTTGACATATTTGCCATTCAGTACTATGTTGTTTTTTCCTCGATAATTCCGCTGTGGTTTGGAGTTACAAACTGGATACTGCCTCATCCGTCATTTTCAAGGCTGCGCTACGATCAGTAGCAGAAAAATGATGGACTCCCTCGGAGTGAGGGGTTCCATAACGAACTTATTCCTTTTCGTCCATTGACGATAGTGCATATATATATATATTAGAAGAATTATATCCAGTATCAGCTCTCGTTCCCTCTTGATGACTCAAGATTGCTAAAAACGTATCCTAATCCATTACTCGTGATTTACTATAATAGTATTATCCACTGGCCTGGCGTCTTCTGTGAGCGTCCCTGGTGTCTCATCATCACAGCCAACTGCTCCCATCCTATTAAAAAAAGATCACATGGTTTTTGGTGAGCACAGCCTCGCCCCCACACACCTCCTGGTGCCCTCGTAAGGCAAGTTACCCCCTAATCAGACAGCCGTGGTCGCATCCCTGTGGTTCGGGGATCTTCGCGCTCACGAGCCATTAAACAGGTAATTAGAAGTGAGAGACCAGCTACACTCTGAGGTCTGCATCGA
>JAUTYZ010062533.1:370-12106 GCA_032273725.1 Panulirus interruptus | reverse complement strand
CGTGTCGAGAGATTTACCAGTTAAGGATATTCTCTTAAAATTGTTTCGTTTGTAGTGAGTAGAATATCAGATTGTGAGAATGATAGAAGAGAAGTAGTGTTTTAAGTTCTTTCATAGTATATATCAAGACTGTAACTGTAAGGTAATGGTGAGAGTTAAACTGTTAAACTCAGGAGACCAGGCATCGTCCATAGCAGGTCCCCTATAGGTTTAAAGAAGCTGTGAAATGTAATGTTCGTGATGTTCAAATACGAAAATACAGTTGAGAAAGTGACAACGAATATGCTTCGAGTATGAAAAAGTGAATTATTGAAGTTATTAACTAAGGATTATTAACTAATTGACTGGATGATACAAAAAATGGCATCCCGAATTACGCAGAACAGAGACGAGGTCAGTGCTGGGTCAGTTAGTGCCAGATCAGCACAGACAGCTAGCAGTACTGCTTGCCTAGCCCGGGGAGCATACAGATAACATCTATCAAAATCCTGGTAAGTCATACCTTGCTCCGTCACAACAAGATGTCTTTAGTGTGTCATGCTAGTCCCATGAAAGTGTAACTAGCCAATGATATGTCTAAAAGGGACACTCATAGCTTCACTTCCAACAGGGCGCCAGCAGGGGCCGAGAGCCAATAGGGGCCTAACGCTAGTAAGGGTGAGAGAGAGTCTTAGCTGTGTGGAGACGGATACGGTGAGCCGTACCAAGGATGTACAAAAGGCGTACCTCGCCACATATGAGCAGTACGCGTATAGGCCAACCCGACCTGAGGAACGCGGGCCGTCGCTGAGCATAGACTGTCGCACGACTAGACTCCCGTGCACATACAGAACGAATTGACCGGAAGAACGTGGTCTGTCGCTGAGTAGGGACTGGCGTGCGCCCGGACTCCCGTGCAGCCGGTCGTCTATACAGCTAAGATCATATTCTAAAGACATGTGTAACCACTGGATGCTCCCTTAATTGAACTTTTAAAACCAGAGACTTAGTAGAGCCGCTAGCCAGTATCATGTGTGTGCAAAAATTATAGTGTACAGCTTATTTTGAGATGAAATTAAATTTAGGTGCACTTCCTATAATTTTTCCCTTGTCCACCAGTTCTATATTGAAAGAGCTAACTCATTTGTTTTTGGTCATAGGATGTCTTTTTACACGTCTAATGGATTTATAGCCATTAAATCTTCCCTTAAACTTGTGAATTAGGGTGTTTTATTCATTATTAGCAGGTGTGTTTCTATGCATGCCACAATATTTCTACCGCTGTTATTAGATTTATATATCATATGTAAGACCGTTTGCGGCATTTCCTTAGCCTACAGGAAAATGAGTGGTCGTAGTGTGCTTGGCAGTCCTGCGGCCAAATTTGGTCGTTTAATGTCTTGATTAATAGGTTTTGCTGAAGCCATGGCTTCTAGGCCCCGAGGGCAATCTTGATTGATCACCAACACTACTAAGTTTCAGAAGATATATTCTACTGGATCCAGATTAAAGTATCCTAGATCTTTCATTGATAAATCACTTAGTTGGCAAAGAAATCATTTTATAGAGTTAACCCGAAACCTCCCCTTGACACCAAGAAACTTTTAGTTATCCCAGTTAGTGATAAGTTTATGTTACTCCCCAGGTTGCTTAAATCCTTTAATATGAATGTAGCCTTCGCCAATAATAATACCATTAAAGATATCTTAATCAAAAACTCGCCAGAAACTTCTGCGAGCTGTGTTTACAGAATACCTTGCAAAAGCTGTGATATGTTTTATATTGCGCAAACTGGTAAGGATCTCTATATTAGACTTAAGCAAATATAGTACAAGAACAGAACAAAAATCAAATGTTTTGTTTAACCATGTTAAAAATTATGATTATTGTATTGATTGGAGTAACGTTAACTCAGTTATTAACTGTACCTCCTTGACCAAGAGAAATATCATTGAATCTTCTCTTAATAAATACACAAAGAATTGCAAGTTGAGTATTAGTGAATTTCTATACATATTGGGTAGCTTTGTCGTAAGCAAAATTATTAAACGTTCCCTGTCTTGTCCATTTACCCAACATCACATTTTCATCCAAAGAACTTCGCTGTCTTGTGCGCCCTCGCCCAACCAGTTACCGGTGCATTCTCTTTTTTTCAATCCTACCGAACGCTCTTGCCTAATTAGATATTAATACAAGTAGGCATACTCAACATTCACTGCAGTCTCTTCACTTTATCCTATGATGCGTTCTGGTCCAATCTGCTCACGGCATGTTATCCAATTAGAGGAACTTATTACTTTACGAACCTGTATCCATTAACATAAATCAATAATTTATGATACTAAGACTGTTTTCCAATGGCTTTCCCATTAAACGGCAGTTTATAGGATCTCGGTTAACTAACAACGCAGACCAGGCGTATCCACACTCTTCTTGTCCATCTCAGATTCAGCAACATGTTTACCAAGTAGACCTTTTCCATCCCGATTTCTTTTTTCTTTAAGCGGAAAATCCACACATTGTCATTCATACATTTTCCACTCAAACAGCGCTGCCTCTTTCAACACAGCACATCAGAATACCAAAACTTTCATCGCAATATCTCCTTTTCCAACATACCTAGTCTAATAGCGTCTTCCCTACAATATACATTTTGCCTATCTTGTCCCAAGCTCCATTATCTACTGTATATTCCCCATCAACAAGGCCAACCTGCAGTGCTTCGATATTTTGTGTTTAATCTCATGACCAAACAGTGTCTCGAAATATCTGAGGCTTGCGTTTGGGGATGCGAATTGAAATCTATTGACTAACCTACACAGCCACCTCCCGCCCATGGCAACGTGGCTATAACGGCCCTGTCCCTCCGTCATGGCCAAGAACACGCAGTTAACAAGGTTTGACAACACTACCAAAGACAAGCCCATTAAAGTTCTTACTGGCCGAGTTAAAAGGGTATTGCTGTACTGTTTGTATGCCCGACATTCCAATAAAGAACCGTGAACAAGAGGAGTGACATCATACTATCAGTGTGTTAATTCTTTGCATACATTTGTTAAACCACAACTTCCATATTATACAGTTATTGCTAACTGAAGACATTATGAATTATTGCTATAACGTTTGTTTATTCCAATATTTCATGGGAATCAAATCGGCAACAAACTATTTCGACCCATTCATTAAGTACATCACATGGAAGAACAAACAGTGGAAGGAAGCCGGAAGGTGATTGTGATGAGAGGCAAGGGAGGGTGTGAAGAGGAATATGACATCAAAGTCACTGAGACCTTTCCTCCTCCCCTGCTCGGTAAGTAACCAACAGATCACACTTGGCCATCAAGCCAGATATGAGATACAAACATGGCCTCAGTTTGCCCTCAGCGTGATCTGTGTCTAAAAACATTCCCAGAGTTCATTATTTCTAGTCTTCTTACTTTTGCCATTATAATGTGAAAATACTGAGTGAGTAAAAGAGTGAGAAGTAATATGGTTTGTTAGCATGGCGACTACAAGGAACTGTCGATTGCTTTCATGCACACCACGTGAGTAACTGAACGTTTCCGCCTCTTCAGCAGGCCTGCTTTAGGAACCTAAGAGCTAATTGCTTCAGTGTGACGGACAATTTTCTTTTACTTCAGTTCCACGTTCGGTTACTGACTCGCTACAGTTTCTTGTTCCTTTTTCAATAAAAAATAAAATGAAATATCCGAAATGCCAACTTCGCAAGCGAAAGGAAGCGTCTGCCTCCAGTTAATCCTGCTGGAGAGTATAGTGTTAATTCCAGTAAAAGTGTATCGTAAATCAGAATTTGACGACCTTAGATCCTGCACGATTCGAGCAACGGACTGGATTAAGGGTACATGTCAACCAGACGGAAGGTCGATCTCATCACATAAGTCAAGTACTGAAGCAAAATCTTATCTATTAGAATAAAACAGGCCTGGTAAATAACATATACTCCTTGGGAGACATAAGACATGGTATAACATGCCCTCGACGGTCCTATACACCCGCCGCCGAGACTACTGTCACTCGATGATATGGGTCTACTTCATGAGTGGCTTATAATTATTGCTCTCCTGCGGCAGGAAATGTAAATAGCTCGCATCGCCAACCATTATAGCAATTTGACAAGATTTTCCGACAGTCGCCGACAAGATATTGCGTCCGAGCCGACCTCAAGGGTTTCCCCTGGTGGTGGTGGTGGCTGTTCTCTGTTATAGGATTGGCCACGTGCGCGCAAGAGACCTTGGCGGTGAGGGTTCACCGGCATTATTCAGGAATCCACCGACAGAGACATACGTACTTGTTCCTAAACCTGACTCAGCCGGAGGTGACGTCAAGGGGGAACTACGTCTGGGTAGAGAAGCTTGGCAGGTTATCAGAGCTTGAGCTGGTAAACCGTACCTTTTGGCCCAGACCAAGACTCCTCTTTGAGGCGCTGGGTGAAACGTCATTATTCGTGTTCATGTTGTCAATATTTTGTCTGTGGTGAGGGTATTACCGAAAATCGTTTAGGATATTCGTCTGCAAATTTGTATGTAGTATTCTGTGCTTACTCCATAGTGCATAATATATTTTAGTATTGTGCACTCAGTGTCCCTCTTTAAGGATCTTCGAAAGTTTTTTTTTTTTTTTTTTAAGCCCAGCCATGTAATAAGTATCAATCGAAAGCAAAGACATTTTTAGAAATACAGTGATAGGAAGATGTATCCCTAATCCATGAACAATGAGTTATCTTACAAAAATCTCCGTTCGGAAATTAATCGGAAGTAATGCCTACGTGACAACAGGCGGCAACAAACAGGTGACAATCACTGCAGGGCGCTACCCACTACCCAGTGGTATTTTACAGGTATTCATTTTCATAACTAAAAACCACAGAGACCAAATAGCCTTTCTTGGATAAAGCACTTAACATTAGCCAATATGGCCAATGGCCTAATATCCTAACAAAGAAAAATCTGACTACGAGCAAAAACAATTATTCTTAAATACCGAGGCAAGGTACAGTATCCAAGATCCCTTGGAGTAGCTATGATGATAAACATGACAAATGTAGCCTGCCTCCCTCAATAATACCTATCGTGCCCATACCCTCCGTGACTCATAAAATTTATAGTACAACTGATAACACAAGCCTACAGGCACATATGTAGGATTGGATACAAGAAATAACATTCGTCCACCTGACATAGACGTGATCGCATGCATATAGTCAGCTATGTCGATAATGTGAAGAATACCAACGTAACGAGGAAGACTCTGCATCTCTCGGAGCAACAAGTTTTATCAAAATCCAATTTGATCAAGCAAAGTTGCTAATGTTAAAATAATGATATGTGTGTACATAAAGATATATATAAGAACTAATAATTGTTATATTTCAATTGTGACCAGCGTCGATGAAATGAATAACCTCACCACGTTTGATGAAAATGCGATATCATTCACGAACCCCTTTAATTGGAAACAAATGAATGAATGGCGTACGTCTGGATGCGAGACAGAGCCTAACGCAAGATATGAAGATCAGTAATACGAGTGATTCCAAAAAGTTTTATCAAAATCCATGATCTAATACAGTGATAAAAATCATTGAAAGATCAATCCAAATGTCTGGGTATCAGGGTGCCTGAATCATTTCCATCATTCAACTGAATTTGATGGTAATAAAGAGAGAGTAACCTGACCAAGCCTGAACTAGATCCATTACGATTTCACGAAGCTAGGGACTGGGGACTGAAGCTCAGAGTGTAGTACGGCCAGAAAGAATGAGACCCGGGTAACCATCAGTCGATCCTGAGCCGAGTCAGTAATGACCAACGTTTACAGATGTTGATGGACTGGCTGGGGATCCGGCTTTGAACGACTGGGGTTATTTATCTTTGTCCCGGCGGTGTCAGTAAAGTTCACACACAAATACCTTGCAAGGGACCGTCACGTTCTCTTCGTCGGGGCGGACCGAGACATGAATTCACACGAAGAGGTAGTCGCTCCTCCCCCACGGACTACAGGGACAAAGAGAAACGTGTGTCCGTGCTGGCCATTAATCTAACTGCTCGTGGCTGCACCTGCTGTTAATTCATGCCTCTCCCCCACCTGTCGCTATGTCTATTTACATGTGTGGTGCACCTCTGTCTCAGACACTAACTTGTGTCTCGATCAATCTTATCAAACATATACCTACCCCGCTGGTGACTGGGTCCGAAGCCTCTTGCTCTGGCCAGTGAAAAGTCACCTGTACGGCACAAAGGTTTTCGAATTAAATTGGCATATTTTTCACGTACGTAAGGATCCCTGATGTTCTGTGGAGGTGGTAGGATCTTTTGTTTATGACCTCAGACTCTCTCTACTCTTCCCTGCATCTGCTCTGTGCAGCTGCATTGCATACCAACTTCCAGCGGTTCCCCTACACATTACCCCCAACGCCTGTCCGACACTCAAGCTCCCCACACCCGCCACACACACCAGCTCCCTCGCTAGTTCTGTTCTTTGGTCCTATCCCTGCACCTGCTTACGAAACAACCCCCATACTTTTGCTATATATCACTTGCCACCTTCCCCTACCTCACATATCTGGTCTTCCAACACCAGCACTTTTCATCCAAACCACCGCAGTATTTTCATACACACACACACACACACACACACGAGTTAGCATGAGCCAGCCTGGGGTCGGGCCTACATTTGATCAAATCTTCGACCCGGCAGTCGACCCACACCCAACCAAGGTGGTCATCTTCCCCATGGGGCTGGTCGATAATTGGGTAACTGGCTTAGGCTGGTGTGTGTGTGTGTGTGTGTGTGTGTGTGTGTGTGTGTGTGTGTGTTTTTACACACACGGGAGTAAATCTGGAACATCAATATATACAAGGTTAAGAGAAAAGACAACAAGAGTGAAAAACTACCTCCCTGTAACACATACAGTAATCACACATACTAATTACACCTAAGTGAAGTGGTAAGAATTACGACCCGCAAAACCCACGGGCTAGTCTGCTAATCCCAGAAGAGGGCAACCAGCTCTCAGCCAACCCAAATATTCATCCCTCACTTTGCAGGACGTGCAAAGTGAGTTAGGAAGAAAAAGAATCGAAAGTTCCAATGGATAGAAGAGTAACATCTTAGAACAGTTGAAAATTAATCAATAAATGAGAATGCAAATTTTTTTTTATTAAAACTAGAAACGGGAAATGTAAATGACAGCTTCAACACTATAAACGATGTACTAATATATTTCTCTGTATACAAACGCAGTTTTGTCTTACGCTTTGCGGAACCAAACATGAAAGGAGAAGTTTTGGATAACTAACATGTGAGAGAAAGCCTACAAAGATTTCCTAAGGAAAGAAGTTCGGGATATTAACAATGAAGGGCTATACATATGGGAATTACACAGGGGTTAGACAAGTAAGACAATGGACTATACCTCATCAAACCAATGATTATATATAGGCAATTCAGACAACGAAAGGGACGATACAGACTAATAAACAAAGGGTTTGGGCTGCATGTGAGAACTAGATCGTTGAAAATACGAACGCCATCGACCATTGGACTTGTGTGCAGTGGGCAGACGCTCCCACAACACCGTCGGAGAGCTGTGAGACAACGTTGTTCAATGGTGTAACCAATCATCTTTGCCATTTTCCTCTTCATACCTCCAATACTGCCGGGACATTCTTCCCGCTCCCGCTGGGGTAATATATTTTCCCAAAAATATACTATCTCAGCAGCTAGCAATTTCTATCCTACCAAGGAAATGAATGAATCCTTGTTAACTGTGTATGGGGGACTAGTCATCATGCTTCTGGCAAATTCCTCAGCGTATTTACAAGTATAACCACTCACTCCTGCCATTTTCCTCCTCATATCTTCCATATTGTCGGCACAACCTTCTCGCTAACCATCGATATTTCCCCGAAAATACGTAACACACCAGCAGCCACCAATTTCTATCTTGCCGACGATATGGGTAAATTATTGGCAACTGTGTATGAGAGTTAGGCATCAAGCGTCCGGCAACTTCCTCGGCGTGTGTACAGACGGACAGGAACGTCTTTATAGCACAGATTTTAGAAGTATTCCACTTAGCACTTTCAACGGGTCTTGCAACACAACAACTGGTTTACTGTTGGGAAATCTAGGTGACGCGTTCAGTGTATAATGGAAGGTTTAAGTTGCAGGGTGAAGGTTGTCAAGAATAACGTGTACGATAGACAGTAAAAGGTATAAGGACAATGACCAAAACTATAAGGTGAAAAAGTGTAAATCCTCTGATGTGAAAGTGTTGGGACTTGATGCTAAACGAATGCTCTTAGGCTTAAATTACCTCATGGGGAAATGTTCATCATGGTCTTTCTAGCCAGATAAACTTGCATGATTCTATACGTCCGGATAATGTAAAAAGCTGAATAAAAAAAAAATAATGGATATGATGAAGGTTTCCTACATTTTGTAAGGTATCTGCTGAGTATTGCCGCCTTCAGAGAAAAACACGGAAATTCCCAACATAAGCAAGAAGTTTTTTCTGGCAATTAGACAAAGCATTCTTTTTTTTTTCTTACTTTTGCCAGTGGACGAGTGTGCGTGCATCTTTGGAATGCCAAGCAACTTGATATTACCCAAAGAATATCTTACAATAAGATTAATAAAGGAATACCTAAGCGTGTAACAGTATGTTGTAACAATTCGTTACATACTCTGTGGCAAATCGTAACATAAACAGCTTAACCCAGATCCCTTAAGGATTATAGGAATTAACTTGAACATCTGAAGGAGGTCTTTAAAATTTTCGATTGGTAGTTATGACTTATCGCTGATAGCCTTCAGTGAAACCCCGGCAGTTGACAGGCCTGGGGCCAAGATAACCAACTAACTAACTAATAAGGCTTCACATCCGAGGTCTTATATTTCTGAACATGGTAGTACTGGGTCTGTGCAGTCGGTTTTGCTCGAGACGGATGTCACTAGCATTGTCAGAACACTGAAGTTGCTCTGCTTGGGATGGAAGTCTTTGGTGAAGGACCTAGTGAGCGTTGATTACCACAAACAATTAAACTCCTTAAAAAAAAAAAAATCACCAAACCTACCCTTCTGAGAACATTAAAGCGAGTCTCCACATTTAGTGGAGAGAAAAACGATGAACTGGGTCATTAGTGGTGGTTTTTTCTGGGAAGGTCGTCAAAGAGCCATTATGATGGCAGAGCTTGTAAGGGTAGGAACGTGGGCCTGCCCCGTCAGGTGCTGTTTGGGGTATCACGACTGTCTTTTGTCAACACTGTACGGGGAGAGAATGATAGGAGGATTGAATAATCAATCTCCGTCAGGAGTTCTAATCTGACGGTCACGCGTAGTTCAGAAATGTGTTAAAAGCTTTGTGAATACATATATACAAATTATATATTCAGTTGATCAGGCCACCAAATGCAAAAATCCAGTAATGACTCGATCTATAAGAGTTACCTGTACAATTACTTCAGGCACGGAAAGCACCAGTAGTCAATGCATGGTTTCGAAACAAAATATATATCTCGCGTTTGTCCTGTACTGTTCCGTCTTGATTTTTATCTTTGAAACGCGGATGCTTTGTGAAGATTTAAACAGACTGCAATGCCTGCACCATCCTGCCATCTCCGTGGTGTTGTATCATGCAACTTAGTGTCGTGGGAATCGTGAGAGGCAAGCACGAGTATCTTTTTTTTATGCCTTGCATGTAGTGTATATTGCTAATCCCTCATAACTTCTGCATGGTCTGATCATCAGTTATCGCCACACGCCAACGATTATGGCCAATTACTCCATTACTCTACGGCCTATTACTACTGCCACACATCCCAGGGGCCTAGCACCACTACTGCTATAAAAATTCTGAGAGCCATCACCATCCTCACATCCCTCGGGTAAGCACTGCTCCCCTTCACACACTTCAACAGCAACAGATATCTTTTCACAAAACCCATATTACCACTACTTGTTCTGTTGTGTCCTGATCTACAACTATTGTATCAATCATTTTCTTAAGCAAATAACTATATATAAAATATCCAGAATTATGACAACGGCAGAAAATGGCCGAGATTTGTCGTCGTCTTGACCCCCACAAGGCTTCTTGAAGACGCTGGGTTGTTGAACCAGTCCACGACCTTGAGATCATACTTTCATGGTCGACTGAACCCAAAAGAAGATTGAGAAGCTTTTGCACGCATGCGAACGTTGACAAAAATGTGGATACTTTACAATTAACAGGTTAAAATGAGGCTCATAACAGGCAAAGCAAAGGCTGTGGAAATATTGCCGTGATGGAGCTGCTGGTAACGAGTTGTTCAGTGGAGCGCGACTCTCACGTAATTTTCTCATAGCCTCTCATAACTGCCTTGATGTAGCGAGGGCTCAAGACGGCCCCCATGCCGGGACGCGTTAATGCCACCACCCTCGCTGGAAATGAGCGGCTGTGGGCTGGGATAGGCGGGCCCCTAATTTTCTCATAAGAAGTGGTAGTGGTCGGAGAAAATTCAGAGATGGATGACTACACCGTGACTTCTTTTTCTATTTGAGGCGAGGAGGTGAATTCCCAATGAGTGCTGCCTGCGGCTGCGGTCTAGAGCCTCCCGTGCATCCTTGATCATCATCAGATCATTTCAGGTTGTTTATTTTGCTGCTATCCTGAAGGTGGTTCATGTCCATAAGATGGATTTGGACAATCTTGTTTACACTGTAAGTGACGTTACGGCAGAGAGTTTCCTTTGTTAACTGGTGTCAGCTGGTTCGATGACCACAGCAGTTTGTGTGTGTCTGTGTGTGTAAGTAATCATCATCGTCTTTCTCGATGTAAGTGGGGTAAGCGTACATGGTTGTTAACAGTGGTGTGAACAGAAATGAGTAATTATGGAAATGCAAGTGGGCGCCTGCGGGTGACGATTCTGTGAGTGAAAGCATGTGAGCGAGGAAGTCTGAATGCTGTTTTTGGTATGCACGTCTATTTTGTCGTTAGTATTAATTTTCTCTATCTTGAAAAGTGCATTGGTGCAGCTCATCATAATTATAGTCCTAATGCCTTGGTTTCTACAGTTTACAAAATCTCCATTTTTCCTAAAGCATCTTCAACCGTATGGTCTTCTCTCAGATCAAAAGTATGATCTCCTTAAGATAAGGTAATGATATATTTTTACAGTCACTTGGGTCTGGTTATCCTTCCTGGAAGACACTGGGGAATCCTAAGCCCCAACCCTTGATGGTGTGTGGCATTGGAATTTGATGTAAATCTCCACTCTTCTAGTTGTACTTATCTCTTGTTTTTTGTGTATATAGCTTCCTCTCTTAATTAGCCATTTCACAAGTGTTGATGGCTCAAACTTTAATTTTCCTATCAACATGTGTGTTCCTCTGGGTTCAGCCATGTCTCCTACTTTCTTTAGAAAATATTCCAGTTTATTGCCACGTTGATAACTTTTCATGCCTCTAGTTCTTTCACATCCGCTCCACTTGCTCGACGTAGGTCTCATCTTGTCACAACTTCTGTAGTTCTGAGTTTCGCCAAGGATTTAGCTTATCTAAAAATCTCATTCATTTCTAATCACCTTTCTGGAATTACTTACAAAAATACTCTCTCTTTAGATAGCACTAATTTTCCCAATAGCATTTTTCTTTTCTTTAATGAGCAGTTGAAAGAAGGTAAATGAGAGAACTGGAGAGAGGAAGTAAAGCCGAGATACAGAAGACATTCATGTAGCGTACAAATCTAGTAAAGCT
>JAUTYZ010062312.1:1875-12106 GCA_032273725.1 Panulirus interruptus | reverse complement strand
TCTTATGAGACACAAAAGTGTTACTAGTCTTATTCTTGTCATGAAAAAGGTTAGAGAAAAACTTTAAACATAAGGCTTGAGTCAAATCCAAGACATCAGATTCTTCAAGGAAGGACCAGAAAGCTTTCCAGACCAAATGGTACTGTCTCTGAGTAGCAAGGCAAATATTATGTAAACAGTCGTTATTATTGTTAAGCATTCCCCAGACCTCTGCCAAAAAAAGTGTTTAAGAAATTCCATACATGTAAATTCCAGAATCGGGACTTGAGGTCAAAGTCCTACAAAAAAGCTGAACTGGTTTAGATGAGGCTGAGTATCATCTCAAGGAGTATGGCACAGCTGAAGGAGTCTCAGGCACAAAGACTGTTTGTCCAACCTTGGGTCTACCAGCATTAATAAATCACAAAAACCAACTTGCTGAGAAGAAATTTTCTCAGAAAATGCACTGGGGTAGAAGATAAATCTACTTCTAATAACTAATCCAAAGACAGAGCATCTGTTGCAACTGCCCCCACATCTAAAACTGGATTATGTATACATACATCAACAGCAATACACTAGTTCTGACGGCAAAGAGATCCCTCTGGGATGCCATTGCCATGGAATGGATCAAATTGAAAGCCTTATTCCCAAAGACTTTCCTGTTGACATACTGCCTAATGATAACAGGGAGGGAACAAGGAAAAGGAGGAAACAAAGTTGAATGTGCAAGGGGGCGATGTGCTCTCAATGGGTGGGCATATGAAGGGTTGAATTTGAAAATAATCATTAGTGAAATGACCAACAGATTCAACACAAGGTGATTACAGAAAAATCATAAATATCAACTCATGATTAGTAACAAAGATCAAGACAGCAAAAACTTTTCATGCTTCACATATACTTTCCATTCATTTCTGCACTCTTAAATCCAATACTGCATTATCTCACCTCAGTCATTTGTGATGTAGTAGATCCTGTACGTTGCAAGATACTGGACACCTTGAAGGCCGGATTACAATGGCCCTCTGTACTTGCATAAAGGACAGCAAGGCCAATATCTGATTCTGGGATGGCCCGTAATCTATTAGCTTGCAATATTTCTGCAAAGAATTATTTGCTTGTAAATTCACACTTGAATTACGATATACATCAACAAAGAATACAACATAACTAAGCAAAGGAGGAGGAAGTGATGCACAGGAGCGTAACATAAATGCATTTTGAAAAATTAACAACAAAAGTAATACTGGACATCTTAATTTATTTCAAATATAATTACCCCTGGACCACTTTCTAGAAAGGGTCCTGGAGTTACTCCAGGAGCTCCTGCAGCTCCAAGGCTGCACTACTTCCAGGTGCAGGGAATGATGGACTTCTTTGCAGTGAAAAGTTCTTTGATGAGACTGTACTTCCGATGTTTTAGCCTTCCCAAAGGTGACTTCTCAATTGCTGTGCAACCTCATGCAGGCAGGGTCCAGTACCACCCTGGATCTATTAAGCACATCATGTTTCCCAAAAACTTTTTTTCAGCATACGTGAATTCAAATAAAGAAGAATTCAAACCAGATATTACTGTTGTTGAGATGAGCCTCATGTAGATAATGAAATCAAACTCAATACTTTCTAACATTATAACAAGGAAGGAAAGAGGTGACACTGAAGGGCATTTGGCCCTTCTTGTAAAATGTTGATTGTCCTCTCTGGTAGCATCTAATGGGATAAGTAATAGTAGGAAAAATGTATGTAATAGTCCTGATAATGCAAAATTACATTAAAAAATTACAGGAAATCAGAAAAATATTTAATATTTAATGAAAATAACGAAGGTATGATCAGAATGGTGCAGAAACCAATGACACAAGCCTTCCTGGTAACCAAAACGTTTTATTGATGGACATTTAACAATAAAGGAATCAACTGAGAACATTTGAACACACACTGGGGGAGGGAACTGTGACTCCAGAGAATCTAAGAATCTGTTTACGATATCTTTCTAATCAATTGTGTTGATAAACACTAGAGAACCAGAAGCGGTAGTCATGCCATTTAAAATTTATTTAATTTTATTTTCATGCAGAATAATCTATATTAGAAAACACCAGATCCAATACCCTAATTTGAGAAACTAATCTTGAAGCACTGGAATTTGATTATGTGGTAAAAGAAGATATAGCATGAAAATCAGTGAAACAAGAGGAGACACAAAGTATTAGCATTTCAGAACTAAACCATTCATATCAAACAGGGATATGAAATTTCAAAATCAATCCATGGAACAAAGTTACAGGAGGGTCTAAGCATTGTTTAATGAGGAAGACAGTACAGTAGCTGTGAACTAGTGACAGGAAATGAGGAGAAAGGGATATAAATAAGAGAGGACTGGATCTATTGACATTAAAAAGGTAAAGACAATAAAAAATGAAATCTGACGATATAGAAGGAAAAACAGCATGGCAGTAATTGGAAGGTATAAATGAGCAAGATACGAGTACAGTAAAATAAAAAGAGGAGAGGCAAGAAACTCTGACAGAAACACTGAAGAACAGGTAAGTGAAAATCCAAAATCATTCCCTAAAGCTGTCACAAAAACCATCGGTTGAAGAACAAATAATTTCACTGAAGGATTCTGAGGGCAGACAAGAAAATGTGCAAATAGATGATTACAACACTTTACACTGTAATCAACTTGGAGAACACATTAACCCAACACAACAAGATGCATCAGGAAAAAGATCATAGAAATAACCGAGGTGGTCAAACAAGATGCAACTAAGCCATCAAAGGTTGATGATGTATATGGAGTACATGGACTCAATAAAACCTCTCTTAAGAAGTGTGCAGAAACACTTTACAGTCCATTTAGCTAATGTTTAGAAAACCAATGGAAATGTCATTAGTGCCAAAGGAGTAGAAGAGAGCAAATGTTAAGCTGATTTCTAAGAAAGGAGATTGAAAACGAATTGAGCTACATGCCAGATACAAACTTCAGCCACTAAGCCACCCACTGCACTAAAATGAGAATTATACTTGAAAGCTAACATAAAAACATAAAAAACAAAAAAACAGATTAGAAGCTGATTCAAGACATCCACCCACGCTGCTAACTGCACACACAGCTTACTTTCATCTCTTTCACTGTTTACTTCTGCATGGATATTCATAAGGATAGGACCCCTAGTGGTGGGAAAAACTGTGAACTATGATTAATAAACTCTTCTTCATGAAATCAATCTAAAATTAAAAACTAAGCAAAATCAACATTATGAATAGCTATATGTGAAGTCAAATATTTTATGAGTTGCTTTAATAACAACCTGTGATACCAGTTAATGAAGACAGGCATGCTAACACCCTGTAATCCATTTTCATTTTATGTCTAGATTACTTACAAATAAGAGTTAAGGAAATACAAAATAATATCATTTTGACAAGGTAATTGATGCAACATTCCTATGACTTACATTTCTCAAGTCTGATGTAAAAATGCAATGTATTTTAAACCTATGTATTTTAAACCAACACATGCTCGTACACATTTGTAATACATTTTCATCGCAACTGCATGATTAGTTAAGCTGAAGAAACTTCCTTTCTGTTGATTTTCTAATGTTAACTGACTGGAATCATCCCTCTTTAGGGTCTAGCTTTTTTAGCCTGCCATCATTGCATTCCATGTTCCCTAATACCACCTCTCTATTTACAAAATGTTTGAGTGGAATCTCTCACTCTGCTCCTCACTCTTACCTCCTAAGTGTTCTAAGAAGAAATCACGATGTGGTCCATGAAGCGTACTTTAAGCATCCGTTACAACCCAAAATGTTACACTCCTTGACCATGTCTTCAATAACTTCCTTGTAGCTATAAGACTTAATGTTTCCTAGAAAGTTGTTAACAACAGACTTTAGAGATAACCTATCAACCTTTCCATAACTGTTCAGTGCTTCCTCAAACACTGAATCATCCTAGAGCTGAAGATACAGTTTTTTACCAATCTAAGTTTATGTGAAAAGGTTGCATCAGTACTTTGCTGCAGTCCATGAATGGATGAGCCTTAATGTTTGCAGATCCCAGAATAATCAGTTCTCACTGATGCCAGTCTTTCTTCATATAATACCCTTCTCTGACTCTACTGTCCCACTGGCATAGAAAACTGTTGTACAGTATTTAGCAAACCCTATCTGTCGCCCCAAAAGATGACAGAATACTTTGTGGTCAGCACAAGCCATTTATGTTCTCTTTCTTATGATGTCTATACTAGTAGAATGTTCTCTCAAGAACAAGTACATTCCATTCTTTAAGTCAAGATCAAAGAAGTTCTGCTGATTCCTTTAGTAATGTTAAACCTCTGAATAGGTCATTGAGATAAGCTTTGAAGAATGATTTTTATCTAAAATCTGCATTTGAAGAAGACTTTACCGTCAATGACACTGCCTTTGCCAGAATCAAAGTCCTGAAAAACAAAAGTTGGTTCTGGATTTACGTAATTTTGCTTAAGTGCAACATAAATTGCATGGCAGACAAAATGTTTGGATACTTGATATAACACATTTGTCGTGGAAAAATAAAAAATCCCAATAATTTGCAGGTTCTCTACATATAATGGGAATTCCAAACATATTTTTTTTTTCTAATCAGCCTATTGACGTAATCATTCTTCACAATTTACTAACAGAATGTGGAGCCCATACTTTGTCCTAACAGCCAATCTTACAGCTGAAGTATGTTTCTAATTGTCCATTTATTTTTTCGTCTCTGCTTTGTAACAAAATGAAGATGGTGGATTCTTACAGATTCTAGGCATATCTAATTCAAATGTGAAACAAAATGAAAGATTCATTAGTCCACTTTGGTATAGGACAAAGGCTAAGAAGTGGCACTGGAGTTCACCAGTTACGGAGACTTTGTGCCATGGCCATCCCCTTAAGGGAGTTCCCGAAGGGAACAGGTGTCAGAGATACAGATAGATAGAACTTTATGATCCTTATCACTGTATAAACAGGGCACATACATGTCACTTGATCATATGACCAAATATATCTTGGTGTTTAAACTAAGGATAAGGATAAAATATTCCAACAAACCTGACATGGTAAAATAAAGACATATTTTGTAAGCAATTGCATAAGATGAATTTTATAAGAACCATTAAAGTTTCCACACAACTCACATTCGCAGACTGGCATTATGAAAAGCTTTATTCGAGCATGCCATAGTAAAACTGTACTGCCAAAATTTTGGAATCCTTCTCAAGAATACCCGGTCCATCTTTGTCATTTTCTAAAGAACCATTACAAAAAGTCTACCTCAAAAAATTTAATCCTTTTCACTCAAAGTTGGAGAATAGTGTGAAGCACAAGAATTTATGAGCACAACATACCCTTATGCCAGTAAGGTTGAAACAAAATCTTAAACATTCTTAACATAGGAAATATCATTTCCTTCCTTAAGATTCTAAGTTACAAAAATTAATGACCACTAGGAAAAATGCTTTGTTTGTATGAGAGAACTGTAATTAAGATTCTTTCAAAAAATATACCTACTAGCATTACAAAGATGTTCATAATACACACACAGTTTCAAAGGGATTGACAAGGCTACTTTGTGCTTTGCTAATCTGTATTATTTCCACTAAAATGTAACAATAAAATAGGCTAAAAAATGAAATTTGGGATTCAGAAATTCAAAACATGCCCATGAATAAAAAAAAAATGCCAGATAACATGAGATTCTCCTAACTGTAGCCAAAGATCTTTTTAATTTTAATTTTTTTCAGAAATATATTTTTATATGACAATAAATTTAAAGGAATTTTTCAAATGCTTCAATTCTGCAGCAAGTTTTGCAGACTTTTGGGGACTCAATTGCCTTTAGAATTATTCACCAACAAACAGACACTTTAGTCACACCAGAAAATAATATGAAGAAGCAATCTTACCAAAAGCACTGTCGAAGAGGGTGCTGTTTTGAGGGCCTTGATTTCTGTCAGAAGTGACTTGCACCAAAAGGTAGTTACCAGATGTTAATAGACTGTAATTGTCTGCAGTGAGCTCTTCTGCAATGCCACCTATGAAAACAAACAGTATCTGTGTTACTATGAAATATATTTCTGTAAATGTCTTGAAAGTCTCTTCAGTGAGTTCTGCAATGCCACCTATAAAAACAAAATAATGTGCTAGTGTTACTAAATAGGACATAAGACATTTCAATGCTTAGAGTCAAATTTCCTTACAATTAAACTTTCTTTAACCAATCAGCCCTATTTAGGCATGAATTTACACCCTATGAAAACAAAACACCTTTAATAGCGTATTAATGCTATCCTCTTGTATTAAGTTTTCAATCTGCTTGTCAGTAAAGATTGAAGATGCTGTGATAACAAAAATTGGTTCATAGGACCTTGACAGCACTGTATCTGACTGGTGTGGATGGAAATCTTATAAACTTTGATTTTGAAGTTACAAAAAAATAAATCAATCACATTTTTAAAACAATTTTTTTTATATATATGTATAAGGTAAAGCTTATGATAATCAGTAATCAAGTTTTTAGCTAAAATTAATTATAAAACAAGCACACTGGTAACTCACATGACACTGAGTCCTCAGAGTTTTGCACTTTAAGGCACTTTGTTCTGAAACACCTGCAAAATGCCTGCACATTATTGGAGTGAAAATAGCTGATGAAATACAATTCTGAAGTGATTTCTTTCATTGTTATATGAATATGTTGGAAATTGTAAGTTTACATAGATTTTTTTTTTCATATTCGCCATTTCCCACGTTAGTGAGGTAGCGTTCCAGAACAGATGACTGAGCCTTAGAGGAAAAACTCCTCACTTGTCCCCCTTCTCTGTTCCTTCTTTTGGAAAAGTATAACTGGAGGGGAGGATATCCAGTCTCCCGCTCCTGACCCTTTTAGTCGCCTTTTACGACTTGCAGGGAATACGTGGGAAGTATTCTTTCTACCCTATCCCCAGGGATATACTTAGATTTTTTTTTAAACAACGTAAAGCATCCAACAATCCTTCAAAATACCTTCTCACTTATTCAGTAATACTATTAATGATATCATATGGAAGACCAAAGAATTGGTAAGACTGTGCTTTGGAGTAAGGGTAGATGTGTATAGCAAGTTGGAAAATGAAAGGGATTATAGAATGTAAAGTGGAAGGACAATGTAAGAAGGTTGTCACATGTAGGACTAGTTTGGAGTAGATTGTTTTCGAGGTGAACTTCATAATAGAAAAGCTCCAATAGTGTATTTACAGATGCTGAAATATAGAGCAAGTATTTTTGGATGCAATACCACATAGATTTATCTCTCCTGTAAGTAGAGAATATTGTATTTTTATCCCATAGTTTTAGGCCTGGAGCCCTTTTGGACACTTTATGATTCTTTTCAAAATGCTTAAATTATATGACTACCAATCTGGGTAATATTAAGGATGATCTTTTCAGATTGACCTTAAGACAAGATGAATTGAGGGCATCTCTTGCAAATCTACAGTTGTCTGAAAAAGAATTTATTCGCCTCCGCCATACTCCTGTTCAACAATTAACTCTTCAGCAGTACACAGCAGTAAGTAGGATTTAGAGTGACATTTAGATACTATGAAGTTAGTTATAGGTGGTTTAAAGAGAGATTGAAAATATTTAAGCCATGATGTGTGTTAGAAATCTATAACATTTAAGCCATGATGTGTGTTAGAAATCCATACTGTTGTATTCTACTGAAACATTTTAATCAGAAACAGTTGAATGGTTTGTGGATTACAAGCTTTTGAAATTGATTTCTGAAAACATAGAGTTTAGATAGTGGGTAGTGAGGAATGAAAGAATCAAAAGGGGAATGGTTGACAATTAAAAATTGATTTCTGAGGTAATTTGGAATTATGAAAAATGGATGTGTATAGATTGACTGATAAAGATTACTTGTGTGTTAAGTAGAGCAGTTTGGAAGATTAAAGTGAAGGAGTACTTATATAAGATGGATTCTTGCATGGAGATATGTTGATAAGATTTTGCATAAGCCACCATTCTGTTTAGATGGATAAGGTTTATGGGATGTAAGGTTATTGATCTGAAGCCTTTACATAGGCTACTTGTTCATGATGGTTGGGAACTCGTGATGGTTGTTTAGTAATTTTTCTAGCTTGTTAAGAAGGAGAAGGGAAAGAGCCTTGGCTCCAAAAGGGTTGTCCCGGGAAAAGCCTAACCAATCCTTGTACCAGTCTAATTGAAATTTGTTGCATAATGTTCAGCATGTGGATGTGAAGAGAGAAATGCTTCATTGCAGAGTCAAATAATCAAAGAGTTTAACTTAGTTGGAGGAATTAAAATCTGTGTGATAGTAGATCTAACTCTATACTAATGTGAAATATGAAAATTGACCTTCAAGTAATTTAGATAGACGATTCTGTATGAAAAGATTCTCCTCATTGTATAAAGTAGTACAAGTGAACCAAGAGAAACAGTATATTTGTGAAAAGAAGCATATGTAACTGAGCAAGAGTGTCAACAAGGGAAAAGCAGATGAGAGGTGAGAATGATGTAGAAAAGTTACGTGGATCTCAAAATGGTAGACATGGTAAAGCTTAATTTAAGTGCAAAATGGGGACAGGAAATGAGCACCAAACCATATGAAAAGCCATCAATAGTAGAAGTGGCAACACCTAATTCACACTCACCCAATTCTCTGTTGTTTCTGCTCTGTCTTTCAACTTCTTTTGTAGCTTGTGAGCAATACCTCCTGAAGCCCCAAACTTCTTCACAATCTCTTCAGTAAGATAGAATTCTTCATCTGTTACAAGTGGTTTCACTGTCCTGCAAAATAAAGAGTAGAGTCACTATGATGTATAGGGTAATATTCTGGTTATATTTCAGTCCAATAACTAAAGGATTTTGCCTTGTTTGCACATTGCTTGAGAAATTAACTAACTAAAATGGAAAAAATGAGATAGCAAGTAGAGTAATCCAGGCAGTGAAAAGGAAAACCCGCTAAATAAAAGAACAATGACAGATACATAGCAAGGCAACCACTGCCACTCAACAGAACTCTAACCATACTAAGTATCATGTATGATACACATATGGCAATTACTCTCTCATACCACAAACATCAACACCAAGGGCATAAACAAACTAAATACCCTTAGAAAACTTAATGGTACCAGTTTTGGACAAGGAAAAGAATCCTTAGCACCCTCTACAAACTTCATCTGCTACCCACCTGGTCATCAACCTTGTCAAAAGCATACATAACAAAACTGCAAACCACATAAAACAAAGATCTCAGAACAATCACTGGTTGCCTCACAACCACAAACAGTCAACATGATGTGGACTTTTGTCCAACATAAAAAAAAAAATGATACCTTCAAGCAGTGGTCCCAGAACCAAACCTGGAAGCACTCCGCTGGTCACCTCAACACATTTAGAAAAAGCTCCTCTGACATGCGCCCTTTGTTCCCTCCCACTGACACAATCTTCTATCCAACGAATGGGTTTCCCCCTTATTTCTGCATGGTGATTCAGCTTCATAATCAACCTTCTATGTGGTAGAGTGTCAAATGCCTTCTGGCAGCCCAGCTAGAGACAGTCCACCCAGCTTTCCCTTATTTTCAGGACTGGGCTCACTCTCTTGTAAAACTTTAAGAGGTTAGTTACACATGAGGTTAGTTACACATGACCATCTTTCCCTAAAACCATGCTGTCTCTCACTTAGGATATGTCTCCTCCACAAAAAGTCATTCACTTGCTTTCTGATAATCTTTTCCATAACCTTACACACCATACACCATACTCATTAGTGAGACCAGTATGTAGTCAAGTGTCTCTTCACGGTCTCCTTTCTTATATATAGGTATGACATTTGCCCATTCACATTCCCTTGGCATTATGCTTCTCTCCAGTGACATCTTGAACAGCAATTCTCATGGTCTATCAAGTATATCAGCACACCTCTTTTGCACATATGATGAAATTTCATCAGGACCATGAGCCTTGTATATGTCAAGTCCTTTTAATATTCTGTTAATATTTTTTCCAGGTCTCTCAATGATTTCTAAAACCTCCTTCCTATTCTATCTCACTGACGCAGGGGCTATAGTGTCTTCCACTGTGAAAACACTTTTGAACTTGCAGTCCAGTTCCTCACATATCCTTATATCATCCTCTACAACATTTGTCCCTGAATCCAATAGCCAGATTAGCTGCTCCTTAACTGACAACTGGCTCCTGATAAATCTATG
>JAUTYZ010062090.1:336-12110 GCA_032273725.1 Panulirus interruptus | reverse complement strand
TATATATTTTTTTTTTTTTTTTTTTTTTTTCTCTCTCTCTCTCCATAAGGGGGTACTCTACAGATTTAACCCACCAAGTAAATGTACTGCCAAGTGAAATAAGATACCAGCATGGAATAGGTGCAGAAACATTCCAGTTGAAGCCAAGATTAATGGAAAAAGCAGTACCAGATGAAAGCAGGACTGACAGATTTGCAATGTTCATGACAACAAAGAAAAATTGTAATATTAATCAAGCATAATATGAAGTGAGAAATTTGCACTAGCACACTTCTCTGACTCTGTCATTTCTACATTATCAACTTTCCTTACACCACATGTCGTCCTGATGAAGAGGTATGAGGAGGAGTGATTGTGTAAGGAATGACAGTCAGAGACATGTGGTGATAAATGTAGTCTGATTTAGAGGGCAGACCAGAGTGTACTGAAATGGCTGAAGAAAGACAAAAAGGATATATACATCAAAAGTAAAGGGAGCAAGGGGAGTATCTGTAACAAGATTTTGCAGAATAATATATAGTTATTTATAGTGAAATAGTACTTTGTTTTCATGATCTGGTGTATTGAAATTCTGGAATCTTAAGTGCAAAAGCATTGTAATGGAGGAATACAGACTTTCACTGCATACAGGTGGGAAGAAAATGAAAACTACTGTGAGCTTGTACTCCGGCATTCACCCTTCAGTGATGACAACTCTCCCAGGCTATTAGACCTCATGGATACTGCTGTTTTTGACTTCCTCATCCAAAATGGAGATAGGCATCACTACACTGTTGTGTCTGGAGAACATGATTCTGCCATTATTCTTCTTGACAATGGAAAAAGGTAAATGTTATTAGCATAGCAATGATTTTTATTACATTATTCATTTGTATTGGTAGTGCTCTTTGTTTTACGTCATTTAGATTGCATTAAATTCAGATATATCGCTATTTAATCACTGTATTATTTATTGCATAATAAATTTATTCTCTCGCCTTTGACTACAAAAGCATTTCATGCTCTAATATAAATGTAAATAAGTACTTTACTTGTTATTCTCATTATATTGAAATGGAGGTGCCTTTGTGGTGCTGACTATTAATCCCCTGTTCCGGGGTCAGTTTCTGGAGCTTACCCAGCTGTTCATCCTTCCTCTGGTTGGTAGATAAATGGGTACCAGCTTCAGTTGGGGTAAACACCACAGCAGTTCAGGCCTAGCCAGCAGATGGCTCGTAAGTTGGGTCAAGTTTACCCAGAGGTGTCTATGTCTAAGGACATGGCCCTCACTGACTAGCCAGTGAGTGTACCAAGGCCTTGTACTTTACTTCTTTTTATAAAGAATTAAGTGAATACCTAGATTTATGTACATTGTTATGAAGCATTATTGTTTTCCAGTTTTGGTGATGCTGATATTGACCACATGGATATTCTGGCTCCTGTGCTACAATGTTGTAGGTAATAATTTCCTAGTTTTTCATGTCTTCTGTGATATTAGAATGTTTTCTGTCAGCCTTTTGACTGTTTTCATAAATTCACTGTGGATGCTAAGTAGATATATACATGTGATGTTTCTGTTCACATGGATGGATAGAGTAATATAAAAGTCATACAGATGTGTGATTGAAGTAAAGATTGAGACCTCAAGGAAGGGGGTTTGAAATTATCCTTGCCATTTAGATGTTAAGATAGTTTTTGTGTGTAATTTTATTAAGGAACAAGACATATCCCTTGTATTACTCGTGTAGAGATTGTACTGTATTGGAGTGAACTTAAGTAAAGCAAATATTTCAGTATTTAAGAAAGCAGTCATTGTGGAACCCCAGGAGTTGTGCTCTTCACTGCCATAAGTGATATTAAGAAGAAATGAAAAGAATCAAATAAACAGATTTTGTAAAAGGAATCCATGACAATTCCACTTTGTTGAATTCCTGTGTAATTCTGTTTCTCAGTTGATAACTTGCATATGATGAATTCATGAAATAGGTTTATGGTTATCATTTGATTTGATTCAACATTATTTCAGTACTTGTAGAACAGGACATAAGGATTTTACTCCCCTTGGTGACTGCTATTGACAAGTCTGCTATTCTAAAAACTGTTATTAGAGTCCAAAGCAGGTTGGACCTTTTTATTATCAAGTTCTGGTTAAATTTCATTATGTTTTCAACAAATACTTGCCATAGCTCATACTTTGCTCATCAGTATTCTGGAGAATGTTAAGGATTGTATGTGGGTTAGCAGAAATAAATCTGTCTATCTATCTGTCTAGATAGTGTTCTGGAGAATGTTAAGGAATGTAAGTTGGTTAGCAGAAATGTAAACCTAGTTTAATTGAAAGCTTTTGTCATTATTCATGATAGAAAACAGCACGTTATATCTGAAAAAGATATATACGAGGTGCAACATACACAGTGTAATTGCAGCATTGAATGAAGGAAAACGATATGAAAAGTTACCGTGTTGTAGTTTAAATTGTATTAGTGCTTCCTAAAATGTATCCATTGTGTTTAATAGGACTTTTTGCCTGAGCTACACAAATGAATTTTAATTTTGGATATTTTTATCTTTTTCATCAGGTTACGACAGACAACATACGAAAGACTGGTCCTTCTTAGTGGCGGAGGATTGTCACAAGCCTTACAGGAAATGATGTCTCAAGATCCCTTAACTCCCATACTTACCAAGTCTCATCTTCTTGCTTTAGATCGGAGAATTCTTCACATTCTAGCAGCTTTGAGCATGTGCAGAGAGCAGCATGGTGGCTGGCATAATGTTCTTTACTAGTCAATTTGGTTCCATCACTTTTACCTTCCTACATGGAAATAATAACATGATATTGATACTTACTGTTTCATAGCGAAATTGCTGTTTCAAGGATTATTCTTTTATGTGTAAGTTATAAGGATAAACATTATAATATTCAAAAGTTTTTAGCATAATTTTAGTGGTGCTCTTTAATACTGCTACTCAGATTTTAGTGTTCCTCTTTGTGAGGAAATGAATTGATAAATAGCCTTCTTTATCATCATATAATACTTCTTGGCTTGACCAAGTTTTGCATTTAAATTTCACAATTAATACACTTATCTCTTTTGTAACATACAATACAGCAAGTCTGGATGTATGCAAATGAGACCATTGTTTGTTTGCTCTTGACATTACCTTGCCATAGTGGTAGAGGAAGTTAGGTATATAGATAAAGAAAATGCTATAGGTTCAAGAGTTTTGCAAATTATTTTCTTTTAAACATTTTTTAGAAGGTTGGAGAAAAATGCATTTAGTTTTTCTTGTAAAGTGTTCCATGAAAATCAGGGATTTTGCACACAACAAATATGACATGAGTGTGCTGGTTTTTGCATAAACATTGTACATATATTATGTATTACCCCAGACCTCCTTTCAGAAAGAGGTCCCTGAAATGGTTTGGACATATGGATAGAATAAGTGCGGAGAAGTTGACAAAGAGGATATACAAGTCTGAAGTAGAGAGAACAAGGAGAAGGGGAGACGAAAATGGAGATGGAAGGTTGGAGTAAATAAGATTTTTGAGTGCTCAGGGCCTGAACATGCACGAGGGTGAAAGGTGTGCATGGGATAGAGGGAATTGGAATAATGTGGTATACAGAAAGCAACCTGCTGTCAATGGACTGAACCAAAGCATATGAAGCAGCTGGGAAAAACCATGGAAAAGTCTGCGGGACCTGGTTGTGGACAGGAGGCTGTGGTTTCAGCGCATTACACATGACCACTAGAGAATAGATGTGAGCAAATGAGATGGAAAGAGCATTAGATAGAAGTAGTCAGTAGGAACATTAGGTAGGAGCCTCAGCAAACACTGCACTAGAGTTGCCCTCTGCCAGTAGCCTGTTAAGGGTGAGGCACTAAAGGCTAAGAAGCAGCACTGGAGTTCACTAGTTATAGAGACTCTATTGCCATGGCCACCCCTTTGAGGGAGTTCCAATTGGAACGGGCATCAGAGATATAGATAGATAGATAGATTGAACCTCTGCATCTTCCTCTTGACCTTCTGTTGCTTTTTCTTGTACATCTTCCAATCATTTGCATTCCTTCCCTGCAAGTACCACCTATACACCTCTCTTTTCTCTTTTACTGGCAACTTTACTCCTTCACCTCACCACTCACTACCCTTTCTAATCTGCCCATCTTCCACCTTTCGCATGCCACATGCATCTCTTGCACATGCCATTTCTGCTTCCCTAAATACCTCCCATTTCTATCCACTCCCCTCGCTTCATTAACTCTCAACTTTTGCCATTCTACGCTCAATCTCCCCTAGTATTTCTTCGAACGTGTCTCCTTTCCGAGCTCACTTACCCTCACCACTCTCTTCTTCCCAACATTGTTTCCTCTTTTCCGAAAACCTCTACATATCTTCACCCTCGCCTCCACAAGATAGTGATCAGACACTCCACCAGCTGCCGCTCTCAGCACATTTACATCCAAGTCTCTCTTTTACACACCTGTCAATTAATATGTAATCTAATAATGCCCGTTGGCCATCTCTCCTACTCACACATTTATACTTGTGTATATCCCTCATTTTAAACCAGGTACTTCCAATCACCAGTCTTTTTCAGCACATAACTCCTGCTTCAGCAGTAGTGCTATATACAGTTTTTCATTTTTCAATTTTTCTTCATAATTGTTCGCTGTTTCCCGCATCAGTAAGGTAACACCAGGAACAGACGAAGAAAGGCTTCATATGCTTCCATCCATTCTCTAGCTGTCATGTGCAATGCACCAAAACCACAGCCCCCTTTCCACAACCAGGTCCTACAAATCTTTCCTTGGTTTCCTTAGCAGCTTCACATGTCCTGGTACAGTCCACTGATAGTACATCACCCTATTTATAACACAGCATTCCAATTCACTCTGTCCTAAGCAAACCTTTCACCCTACTACATGTTCAGGCCATAGTCACTCAAGATCTTTTTCACTCCATCTGCAAATTGGTCTCCCCCTTCTCCTTCTCCCCTCCACTTCTGACACATGTATGCTCAATGTCAACCTCTCCTCTCTTAATCTCTCCATATGTCTAAACCATTCTAGCACATCTTCTTCAGCTCTCTCAGCCACACTCTTCTTATTAACACACCTCTCTCTTACCATTTTATTACATACTCAATCAAACCACCTCACACCACATGTTGTCCTCAAACATTTCATTTCCAACTCATCCACCCTCCTCAACACATCCTCTTCTACTGCCCATGCCTCACATCCATACAACACTGTTGGACAATGCCAATGAAACTGAAGATTTGGGGGATAACAATGAGGGAGAGGCTTTGGGGAATGCTGACTTAGGGGAGGCTTTTGGCAATGTTGTGAGGCTTAGGCTTTGGGGTATGCTGACTAGGTAGAGGCTTTTAGCGATACTGATGAGGTAGGCCTTCAAACATACCCATTTTTACTCCCCAAGATAAAGGCCTCTCTTTCCACACATTCACCAATGCTCCCAGAACCTTTACCCCCTCATGCACCCTTTGATTCACTTCCACTTCCAGGGTACCAAAATTAAGAAATCTAATTTACAGGGAAAGGCTAAAGGCTTTAAATTTGCCCACCCTGGAAGAGAGAAGAATGAGGGGTAAACTGGTCACAGCCTTTAAGTTTTTAAAACAAATTGTTGACATGTACAGTGAATAGTTCTTTTAGAGACGTAGGGATGCAGCAAATACAGGAAACATGAAATTGAGTACATAAATCGTTAAAAACGATGTAAAGAAGTACTTTTATAGTATAAAAGTGGTGAAAGAATGGAACAGAATGACTGAAGACATGGTGAAAGCAGACACCATACATAAATCTAATAAGAGATATGATAGTAGGAAATGTTCAAGAGATGGGATCCCAAGACTGTAAAACTCTCTTTTTACAGTACAAATAGGTAATTACATGTAGGTAATTACACACACAAGACATTTCTATAAAATATATCACTTCAAGTGCTGATGGAAGGATTTAATGTAAAAGGTAAGTAAAATTGTGAGAACTAACAAATACAGCATAATAAGATTTTAAGTTCCTCAAAATATGATTCTGTAAACAAATGACTGGATTATATACAATGGTAATCATTTGAATGTGAATTGATGGATTATTAGTGAAAAGGGTTTCTCAGTTTATAACTAAACATCATGATCAAAGTAAATACCAACCAAGTGCTCTTGTTAGGCTGGAAAACTTTGTACAGTGTATCATACTGAAAGGACATGTATGTTAAGCAGTAAGGTTCCTTGCACTTAATCAACTCCATGTAAAGTAGAATGGAGTTAAGAACAATAAAACAAAAAGGATTTAGCCAGAAGAAAACAACTTATTAGGTTACTTACATTATGCTTGTAAATCAACACCCCATAAAAAATGAAACAAACACTGCTTACATTATTTGGAAATACTGAGGCAAACACTGACAACATATTTATGGTACAGGACACCAAAGGTTACATGCTAAACATGGAAGAATTACCCTGCTGAAAGATATGAATATCAATAAGCATTCAAGTGAGCAGTTTTAGAGCATACTTAGCCATTAGTTACTCTCTAATTAATGAGGTATAGCATGCAAGCAAAAATATTTGGGGTAAGTGCCATTATATTTCAAGCTGTATCTATCCAAATAGAGAGACTGGTAGGGTGATCCTCTAATCCAACAAAATTCTTATGGGCAAAAATCCTCTCATCCCCTAGCTTTCCTTATACCCCTATAAATAGTGCTAAAAATTAAAGCAAGTCAGGCAACTGGGTACTTTTTCATTTTACCTTATGTCTACGAGCAATTAGCTGCATGTCATAAGTGGTGGAGTCTAAGCCATCTTGCCATGCCTTGAGTTCCAGCCACAGCATTTCATGTACTTCCTGTTGGTACAGCACCTCCTCCTCACTCCTCTGTAGGTAAAAACACCTATAAATCCCAATGCAGAAATAAGTATATAATAATTACATATATAGGCATAATCCTTTGATTCAATGGCATTTCTGTTTGTATTCAATACCTTGTCAATGCAATCAGCACCTTTGCATTTACTTCAGGTAGGCAAAAAAGCCAGAGTCAAAACTTTAGTAATATTTCCAAATTCAACTGTCAAAGACTAAAAAGTACTGCTCAAACTAACCAGAAAATTCTGCAAGATGGCTTACTTGTCATACATGCAAAACAGATGTTTACTCCTTTCTTTCCTAAAAATGTTTGCCTATGAATCAGAAACAGTCTTTCCATAACGCTTTTTGGCATAAAAATTCTATTCACAAGAATGAACAATAAAATATTTGAAACAACTCAAACAGAAAACAGTACTTTAAATACAAAAAAGCTAATTAGGTATCATCACAGGCTGAAAGAGAGATAACAAAAGGTTACAAAAGTTATCAGCTACTATTTGGGGCAAAAGAAGAAGCAAATTGCATAACAGACTTGAGGAGGATACAAAAAGCATGAGAATAAATATATATCATAAACTGGATGAAGCAACTGTTGTGATACAGAAAGTGACAGCATATGGAAAAAGATGATGTACTGTCACACACTGAAATTAAACAACAATGACTTTCATCAGTCCTCCTCTTTATGTTCAACTACTTTTTTCCCCTCCTGCTTTTCTATATCTTCTGTTCAATAACTATACAGATAAAAGCATGCAACTGAACTGATGCCTAAAGTTCAATGAAATTCATGCAGAGAAAATCAATTCTAGATTATGAGATTTCCTTCTGCACTTAAAAACAATGAACAAACCAAAAAGACACATCTATGATCTATGTAACACACAACTAAAAGCCCATAAACTTACTGACCATGATGTAACCTGTTAACCAAAAACTGAGAATGTGGTTCCCACTGACCATGAAGAGGTCAACCTACATTCAGTTGAAGCACTTAATGGCTTGACTAATCAGCACACTTCAGCAATAGCTCTTATCTGTTGAAGAAACCAGTCACAGACAAAAGCCCTAGTCAAGGCCAGGCCTTATATGTAACAAGAAACTACTAGCTTTTGTGAGCTTGTATCATTCACCTGGTATTATATTTTTACCATGAACAGTTTTCATAATTGGAAGAATTAATCAAAACCAAATATTTCACAGAAATACCTGTAATATATGTTGAACAACTCATAATCATGTTGCTTTACTTCAATTTGAGGCAAACCCTCCAAAAAACTGAGTGGTTCTAGCTATTTGAAGAAATGACTATATCAAGTAACAATGGCCATATTGGAAGGAGGTTGGCGTTGCCATACACAAACTTAAAAAGGGACCACCTAAGCACAATTTCTACCAAGTTTGTTTCAAACTGACCCAGTGCTCGTTGAGGAGAAAATTCTTATGAGATCTTTTAACAAAACATGCCTAATTTGCAGACCCAGGAAAAAATTGGCAAAACGAAAAATTAAACATTGTTAATCAATTCATAATTCTATAGCTGCAGATGAAATTTGAAATAATATTGTATTGCCTTGAAACAAAGAAGAGCTATCATGGATGGTGGTTAGGGTCAATGGGCATAATCATGTAAAAGGACAAATCCAAGGACTATCCCTGATAAGTTTGGTTCAAACTGGCCCTGTGATTTCACTGGTAATTTTCTTTTGATTTTTTTTGAGAAAACAGGCCTAATTTGCATATCTGACAAACCTATATATTTCACAAAAGGACCATATCATATGTTAAATAACTCATAATCATGTAGCTATAATTAAAAGTTGAGCAAAATCTACCTTAAAATGAATAAGTCATGGCTATGTGAATAAATTGCTATTTCTTGGAACAGTAGGCTCCTTGGATGGTAATCAGGATTACTGGACACAACTGTAAAAAGAGATCAATCATGGAAAATCCCAGCCAAATATGGTTCAAACTGGCCCAAAAGTTTTAAGAGAAAATTAACATGTAAAAAGTTAACAGATGGACACAGATTATCTTTAATTAAGTGACCATCTTGGATAGTGGTTTGGGTCACCAGGTACAACTTTGAAAATGCACCACCCAAAGACCATCCCTAATATGTTTATGGATAAGGCGGAAGGGAGTTAAATGCATGGGTCTTGGCCTAGTAGTTGAAAAGGAAAAGACTGAAATTTAAAGTTAATGAAAACATTATTTTTAATAACAGTGACCATCTTGGATGGTGGTACAGGTCACTAGACGCAGTTTGTAAAGGAAATTACAAGGAATATCCCTACACATTTTGGTTCAATTCGATCAAGTAGTTTCAGAGAAGACTGAAATGTGAAAAAGCTAACAGACACAAAACAACTATTTTTAGTACAATTACAGTGGCCATCCTGGATGATATTTGGGACCACCAATGGACCATCCCTGCCAAGTCTAGTTCATGCTAGCCCTGCGGTTTCTGAGAATAAGACTGAATTTTGAAAAAGAACCACAAACCTCCAAAGTCAGATTCATACTGGTTCTAAAGTTTCAGAAGAGAAGACTGAAATCTTAAACACAACCACCAAAAGACCATCCCTTGCAAGTTTGGTTCAAATTAGCCAAATATTTTCACAGAAGACTGAAATATAAAAGTTAACAGACATATGATGACCATTTTCAGTAAAAGTGACCAACCTAGATGGTGGTCATGGTCAACAAACAATTATAATATGGGACCATCCTAGGACCATCCCTGAAAAGTGCAGTCCAAACTGGCTTAGGAGTTTCAGAAAAGACTGAAATGTGAAAAGTTAATGGATGGGTAATGACTATTTTTTGGAACAGCAGCCATGTTGGATGATGGTCATGAAGGAATGGTGAAACAAAGACGCTGGTGAAGACATGACATGTAAGTTTATTCACAAAAAACAAGATACACAGGTGAGATTAAGTAAATCACAAGCACATGTGGCGACCGCCTGACAGCTTCTCGCTTCTGACAACAGAGTGTATCAGGCTTGTTCAAAACAGAGGAAGACATGTGTAGCATTACATTATCAACATTACATGTATGGGTACATGAGACATAATGTGATACATAAAGATACAAAACATAAACTTCCTCCAACCCTTTCCCTGGGGAGTTCAAACAGCTAGGGAGTCCGAACAGCTGGTGAAGCCTCAGATACCCAGGCAGTTCATCGGCTTATGTCTGTGGTAGCTACATCTGGGTGATGGGGGAGGGCAGGGAGACACTGATCTTGCACTCACCACCCACACGGGTTGATGTCGTCCCTTCATTGTTGGCATGTTAGGAGAAGGTGGGCAGGTTTGGGGCAATGGTGCTGACTAGCAAGGTCGTGGGAAGTGTGATATGGCTTCAGGAAACAACGGTTTCTCCAACATACTTTACCACTTGGGAGCTTGGTGTGGTACTTATGACTGTCCCTGCTTTATCCTAATGACTCATGATGAAATCTTGGATGTGGATAGATGCATCAAGCTTGAGGTGGGGTAGGGAGTTGGCAGTGCTGCTAGTGCTCCTCTGCCTTTTGCTGCAGAGTGAGCTGTCATGCATCACAATTCTTAACTGCATCCTACCACTCGACAGTGAAGGAGCGGCTGTGTGCTGGCATGACTGTACACAGTGGGTAACCGAGGAGGATCTGAACAGGTGATTGACCATCCAAGTGGGGAGTGTTGCATATCTCCATCAGTCCTCAGTTGAAGTTTTCCTCATTTAGGCAGCCATTGCTGGTGGTCTTGATGATGAGGATGTTCACCTGCTTCAAACAGGCCTCAGCATGACTGCTGGCTTGCAGGTAATGCAGTGATGAGGCATGGTGAGTCATGCCCCAATGCTTAGGGGAGACACAAAATTAGGAGCTGGAAAACTGGGGTCCACCTTCCAAGCAGAGGCGGACAGGTACAATCACTTGATGGTGCTGCGTGATGTGGCGTCCCTTCTGTACTCACCAACGTGTGGCTACCCAAACAGATGATAACAAACAGCAGATATTCCTTCCCTGCATGTGGAAACAGATCAGCAGACGTCCTGAAAATCTGGATGGGGGTGGTTCACACATCAACGGCTTCTTAACCTGGGATTACTGGAGGGTCTGGCACTTGTCACATGCCAGCATCGCATTCACAATGTCACTTGTAATGCCAGGCCACCACACTGTCTGCTGAGTGTGCTGATTTGTAGCCTCTATGCCTCAGTGAGAGTTGTGAAGGCAGGATAAAATGTTGGAGAACAAGACCTTCCCCGGTCTCCTCTAAACTCACCCAATGCCTCCCTTCTCTTTGCTTCTGCGATTTGCTGCATATGGCAACGTTGGTTGTGGGGATAATGATTCACTGCTTTTAGAGAAACAGGTTAACAGCTGAGAGACCTGAGGCAGGCAGGGGCAATGCACAGGGCAGGTGGCTGGCACAGGCAATGCAGGTTGACAGGGCATGGAGATGGGCAGTTATGCTGCCTTGCTGTGGCTGGCCCTGGCTTGCAATATCTTGTCTCTCTGAGTCAGTCTTTTTACACCACTCCTTGATCCTACACTCTGCATCATGTAGAAATAGTGAAACAAAGATGATGGTGAAGACATGACACATAAGTTTATTCACAAACAAACATGATACATAAGTGAGACTAAGTAAATCACAAGCACATGTGGTGACTGCCTGAGCACTTCTCGCTTCTGCTAACAAAGGAAGACGAGCATAATGCATTACATTATAATCATTACATGTAAGGGTACGAGACACAATGCAATACATAATGATACAAGACATAAACCTCCACTAGGTCAAGGTCACTGAACATAATTTTGAAGAGACAGAGTGAAATGTAAGATGTTTATTGGACTGATGACAACTCTTTAATAATAGCAGCC
>JAUTYZ010061758.1:0-12116 GCA_032273725.1 Panulirus interruptus | reverse complement strand
TTTCCTCACTCATTCTCTCCATATGTCCAAACCATTTCAACACACCCTCTTCTGCTCTCTCAACCACACTCTTTATTTCCACACATCTTTCTTACCCTTTCATTAGTTACTTGATCAAACCACCTCACACCACATACTGTCCTCAAACATTTCATTTCGAACACATCCACCCTCCTCCACACAATCCTATCTATAGCCCTCGCCTCGCAACCATATGTAATATAGTTAGAACTACTATTCCTTCAAACATACCCATTTTTGCTCTCCGAGATAATGATATGATATGATATATAAATTAAGGAGCTAATTAAATCTTAATCATTTATATATATAATTTTTGAAGAAAATTACTCTAAATAACACTTACTCTTCTTTTGCTGTCTTGCAAGCTTCATTTGACTCTGCCAGATGTTTTTCATGCTGTTTGCTGAGATCCATTAGTTCATTCAAAGAGCGCTTAGACTGATCAAGGGCAGACTGAAGGGTTGTTGACCTAGCTTTTTCCTCGGAGAGTTGCATCTCCAGGTCACGAACGTGAAGGGGAGGTCCTGCCATGCGTAATGGCATTGACGGTCTCACAGGGCTGCTACCTACAACACGATTAAAAATTTGGTTGCAAATAATAATACCCATGATAAGTCCCAAATGTAATGCAACCAGTAACATAACTTTCTCTCTCTCTCTTGAAACACATGCACACCTTTTCCCACCCGAGTGAGGTATCATTAGGACCAGAGGAATGAGTCAAAGTTAAAATCCTCACTTAGCTCTTCTGTTTCACTTTTGGATTATAGGTGACCATACAGAGGGGAAGGATTTCCAGTCCCCCTGCAGACTTAGTAAGAAACTGCAGATGTTGATGTCTGAATTAGGGAGTGTGTGTGAAAGGGGAAAGTTGAGAGTTCATGGAAGTAAAAGTAAAATTACAAGGTTTAGCAGGGGTAGAGGCAGGTTGGTTTGAGTGAGTTTGAAGAAAGATAACCTGGAGGAAGTAGGATATTATAATTACCTCAGAGTGAACATCTTAGCAGATGGAATTATGGGAGCTGAAGGAAATCAGAGGTTGAGTAAGGGGTGCAAAGGTTGTGGATGCATTGAGGGGTGTGTGGAAAGGGAGGTCACTATCTCTCAGGGCAAAGATGGATAAGGTTGATGGTACAGCAGTCCTATTGTTGCTGTATGGGTTCATGCTGTGGGCTCTAAATAGACAAGAAAAGAAGAGGGTGGATGTGTTGGAAACACGTTGCTTGAGGTCAATATATGATGTAAGGAGGGTTGATCATGTTGAGAATGATAAAGTATGAGAGAGGTTTGACAGAAAACTGAGTATGACTCTGAGACCTGAATGGGGAAGTCCTGAAGTGGCTTGGATATATGAGGAGGAGGATGGAAGAGAGACTGACTTAGAAAATACATGTGTCAGAAAAGGAGGTAGCAAGGAAGAGAAGGGGACCAAAAAAGGGGATGAAAAGATGAACCAGAAGTTGCTTTTTAAGTTACTGAGGCCTGAATATGTCATACCCTCCTCCATCCTGTTACATGGGTAATTGACACTTGAAGATTTTTTCCTAATACTAATCATATCTATATAACACATACCTTACAATTTAGATGGGAGTGGGAAAAGGTAAATCTTAAAAACACATCTTTTGTAACAACACTGTTAGCCATTCAAGTATATTTGCAATTAAGGGTTAATGTGCTAACTCTGGGCTTATCTGGTCTACAGGAATCTTTCTCATCAGATACTCTTAAAGTTTACTCACCCCTAGCCCTTGCTCCGGGGGAAGGTACAGCTCTTGCTCTGTCCTGAAGGTCATTCATCCTTGTTTTAGTGGCCGCTAATTCAGCTCGTACTTCCAACAGCTGCTTGGTCGTAGATGCATTTTCTGCATGCATGGTACGAATACGTGCCTCTAACTCGCTTACCCTATACAAATTAAAATACTGTGATAAAATATGATTTGCTGTGAACCAAGTGAATCTATTATGTTTATAACACCATATAGTCAAAGAAGTTTCTATTAATAACATTCACTTTCTCATGAATTACATATATATACCTGTATTCATACACAATGTTACTGAACACCACCTGCTCAAGATTACACCTCAAGTAAAAAGTCACCTTTGGCAAGGATGTTTCATTGGGAGTACAGTCTCATCAAAAAACTTCTCACTCCAAAGGAGTCTATATTTTCCTTCTACTGGAAGTAGTGTAATCTTCAGCTGCAGGAGCACTTAGAAAGGTCATGGGTAACACCAGGAATCTTCCACAGAAATTTATCCTAGGGTAATTATGAATAAATAATCATGTATATAAAACAGTCTCCTTTTGGATATTTTAATCAAATGGTTGTAACTTAACACTTACTTATCTTCAGCAACTTTCAGATCAGAATTAGACTCCAGCTTTGCCTTGAGGCGGCTAACCTGCCGAGTCAGATCTGAAACCTGATTTTCATGTCTCATTTTCCCTTCAGAGTCTCTACGTTCCAGGTTGATCTTAATGGTTTCTAGATTGGCAAGAACCATAGCTTGGGATGTTTGGCCTCGGTTCATGGACTCTCGCTCTGCTAGGAGTCTTGCTTCTGATTCCTGGAAAAAAGAAATACATTTCTCAGTGAAAAAAGAATCATCGACAGGTTATTCAGAGTGGTCGAATGTAAAAAAGATTGCCTGTGTTTTCCATGTTATTGGTACAGAAAAAAGTGTGCATATAAAAATAAAGACCTACAAGTCATTGCTACTGTAAATACCAATTATTCATGCACTAACTTTATTTCTAATTGGAACAGATGCAACCCATGTAACCTCACAAAACTTAAATATCACCCAAAATACATGCCTCTGCTGCCTACTCTTGGACCCCAACCCCATAAAAAATGCTGATTGCCTACGAAGTCCACAGAAGCAACACTACCTGTGACTTTGTTCATTTAACCACCTACCCCACCATCCCATCTAACCATGTTTTCAAAAAGCCCGCCATCTACACAAGGTACATATCAGCGTTGTGCCTGGCCATCCATGCTGCCTTCACTTGCATATCATCCACTTCACTACTTACAAGACATTGCAAAGCTATACTCAAGAGAACTGCTCTGAGGTAGTTACCTCCACCATAACCTCCAACTCTAGTGAACCTGATGACTCACAGCCTTCTACCTTAAATGATACAACCTATTTCTAGTCTGAACAACAGATGAAACATTTCAAAGAAGCATGGAAAAAAAATTAAATCCTAGATGTAGTGCACACGATAAGTTTGCCCAGCAAAATGTGAAAGAATCTGCTCTTAGTGGTGTGTGGAGCGAAATGTGCCTTCCATTGGTAAATTAATCAAAAGGGATGATGACCAAGATGTAAATGAATCCCTCACTGACAGGATGAAGAAAGTCTGGTGGTGAGGAAAGATAAAAAGCATATCTTGAAAAACAGCAAGAAGATAATTGGCATGAACTGACTGATGAGTTAGAAATGCTTCACAGCAATGATATCCACCACCCTGAGTCAGATGAGTGCAATGCAGTCTTACAGCTGCAAGAGCCCCTGAATAAGGGGTCCTGGGGTTAAAGATCCAGGGCTTCTTTGTGAACCGGGTCCTGGAGTTGCATAATAATATATAATATCAACAACCTATTATCTATCTTACATTCTATATGGCTGCCATCCTAAATGATTTTCATCCATGAGCTTTTTTAATGATTTCTTAACATTACACATCCACACATCATTATTCTTCATATATCCTCCTTATTCCACATCCTCACATCTTCATTTTTTCTACATCCTCCTTATTCCAGTTACAAAAGTCATCCATCTCTACAGCTCATTTTAAATCTACCATGACCCATATACACTTGAGTTTCACATCAATAAAGCTTTTTTCATACTTTATATTTAAAATCTATCCTTTCATTCAAACTTTCAGTGCACTTCCATTTTTTTTTTCTCTTTGCAAGAATCTTCTTCCAATTTCAGCTTGTTGACTATCATCTTTATTGAACTTAACTTCCATATACCTAAACTCACTACCTTTCAGTCCAACAGTCAAATAGGTATTTCATACTGTAACATCATATCTCCTTCAAAACCTACAATTTTAATAATTTCATAATTCAGTTCTGTCTATCTATCTATCTATATCTACGATGCCCGTTCCCTTTGGGAACTCCCTCAAAGGGATGGCCACGACAAATGAGTCTCTATAACTGGTGAACTTATAAAAACTCATTTTCATATTTTACTTTCACCATCCATTTTCTACAATCTACTCACTGCCTCCTCTGATTCAGAAAATAGAACAAAATCCTATACAAACATTTCCCATGGCGTTGATGTACACTATTATTGTCCCACCTCACCTCTCATGAAGTGCCCTAACCATTAAATGCTAATGAGAATATTTATATATCTATAACTTTGATGCCTGTTCCCTCCTCAAACTCCCTCAAGGGGGTGGCCACGGCAACAGTCTCCATAACTAGTAAACTCCAGTGCCACTTCTTAGCCTTTAGTGCCTCACCCTTACAGGCCACTGGCAGAGGGCAACTTTAGCGCTGTGTTTGCAGAGGCCTCCTACCTAATGTTCCTACTGACTACTTCTATCTAATGTTCCAACCTACTATTTCTACCTAATACTACCACCTAATGCTCCAACCTAATGTTTCTACCTAGTGCTCAAGCCTAAATGTTCCTACCTACTGCTTCTATCTATGGCTCCTACCATTTTGCCAAAAGGTTGGGCTAGCGCACAGTTTTCAATGCAGGAAAAGTTAGAGTTATGAAGAATGAGCTGTGTGAGTTAAGTGTTGCCAAGTGTTATGTATGACAAGAAAAGATTGTTTGTGGACAGAATGCCAGTAGTCCACATGTGGGTGAAGCATAAAGAAAAGACAGCTACCTGGGTCAGAGGAATGCAACCTGACAACCACTGAAGTGCTGGCTCACTACACATCTATCACTAATCGTCCCGATACCCAGGTGGGTAGTACTGGTAATATACCTCCCTGTTTGGTGGCTGCCTACCAACTACTATCTAGAATAATGACATGATAATTCATAACATTTAAAATGTACTGACCTTAAGCAAAGTTCTTTCTTCTCGAAGATTTTCTAAATTAACTTCAGCATGGGACAGTCTTTTCTGCAGAGCCATGTATTCACTTCGGAGTGTTTCGATTGTACCTTCATGTCGGCCTATGATACCTGAAAAATGTGCTCTATTATATTTCTTACCTACTACTGCATATATAATCATACATTTTAAAAGACAACATAAATTCAATTAAGACAGCAATTGGATAGTGGGAGTGTTTCTTAAATGAAAGTACAGTATATGACTTTCCTCATTAATGCACTAATAAGGAAGATCATTAGAATTCAATTTCTGTCATCTATACAGCTCTCTTCTTTAGGGTTTTCTCCCTCATTTTGTTCTCATATTTCTAGCAATCTCTCTAGATGGTCCATTTCCATTACTGTTTCTGGACCAACCTCCCCTTTTTTTTCCCCCTATTATAGTGGTGTTCAAGATTCTGTCCCGTTTCCTACCCCTTCCTCTAATCTATAAATGGCCTTTCTTAACAAAGAGCCCAATTCCCTAATACATCAACTAACTCAAAATTACTCCACTTCTTTCAAATCTGCTCCAGTTTTTATACTCAGTCTACTAAGTGTATTGTCTCAACCAAGTCACTAAATTCAGACTTGTACAGGATTTTTCAGTGAGAATGATCTTCACATTTCTAAAACCCAATTCCCACCTAATTCTCCTTGCAAAACCTTTCAACTTTTTAATCTCCTTTTATGGCTCCACTGTTCCACTATTAACAATGCACCATTTATCTTGGAACTTATAAAAACAACTAAATCTTCTACTAAAAGACTTTGAGGCTTGCTAAAATGCCACCAAGTCTGTTCTTCTGAGCAAGTACTCTAACTGTATAGAGGACTGACTAGTTCTTGTATGGAGTTCTTTCTACCTTCACAGCTGAGGTAGCTCTAGCTCCACATACCTATTCAGAATTGAATTTAAAAAGATTAGACTTAATTCTGCAAATATGAATTTCAAAATTTAAAACACTTTCCCTATGCCATGTTGCTGATTCTCCATCTCTCTCCTCTATATACTACTGAGGTTTTTGTTCCAAGAGGTGATTGCTTGAATACCACTGGCATTACCTAAAACAAACAATATCACTCAAACAATTACTGTGTTGTTGCAGGCACCTTCACAATGGGCTCTTGTTATGTCTGTTTCTTTTCCTATACTACAAAGCTTTGGAACTCTTTACTCTCTCCCTAAGAAACTTGCAATTTGTATAATTTTACCTCTCTTATTGATTTTCTTTCAGAAGGGTTAATGTGACCAAAGGTCATATGTGTACTGATGTGTAAATATCTCTGTAGGGTGAGTACAAGGCAGCTGAGGAGTAGGTGTGCAGTGTCTTCAATGAGAAGGTTGTAGCCTGAGCAAAACAAGTCTTGTCATATGTCCAAATGGTTTTCATAATGTTGGAGAGATGGGCAGTGCCCAGAGCACATATGAGAAAGTGTTTGAGAAGTTTAGTTTCAAAAAGGTTTAAGTCTAATGGGTGGTGCTTAAGACTGCATTATGACTGCAATATCAACTCTACATCAACCATCATCAAAATGCCTCGATGTGTCTAACTTTATCTCAACTGATGCTCTTCCTGCATCTCTTCTTTCCAGATGCACAGGACTTACTCAGGTGCTTTCCACTCATTCGATTGGTGCAGGGGTTTTAGGAGCTTGTGCACAATATTACAAGTTAAGAATGCAAGGTTTATGACTACTGTAATTTACATGTGTTGGACTGGCTGCCTTGGTGGACGCCGTATTTGCTAGCAAACAATCGCTCTAGTGAGCTATAACATGCTGTGCACAGTTTTTTAAACTTCTTAAATTTTCTTACATGTCTACATTGTTCAATCTATTTTTAATGGACACCTAATGAGGGAAACACTAAATAGCAAAGCACATGATGGTGGTAATTAGTGCACAAGACACAAGAACAATTAATAAGACACCAAGCCAAGAGAATGTGAAGGACAGGTAGAAATAGAGCTGACATGATGGCATTTCAGCAAATTTTGAGAAGCACAGGAAGCTCAAGCCAATGATTCAGGCAGGCTTGTGACATCATGACACAAGGTGGTTGCTGACTGAGGTGACCTCTTGAACAAATGACTAAAACAAAGGCAATGAGTCATCAATGGGTGGGGAATACCTATAAAGTCCCACAAAAAAGTTAGGGAGTTATTCATATTTAACATTCTACAATTCAAGTGATCTCTCATCACTCACAGTGCTCACAATCTTAGGAGAGACGTCAGGGATTTCTCAAAATCAGGAAAACATACAAAAAATCAGGAGGTACTTGATGGAGTGATTCATACATGTGGAAGCAAGGATGTACTAATAAAGAGAAGGAATATCACAGGCCTTCTATACGGATGCATTAAAGAGAAGGCAGTGTTTGTCAAAAGTGGTTAGGGTTGGGAATATAAAATGGAAAGATTTTTGCTGTACTAATTGGAAAAAAAGTAGTGATGTGAAATGCAAGAATGGTTAGCTGATAACATGTATGAGAAACATTTGAAGAACTTCCCTGAAAAAATACTCCATAGAATGGAGGAAACACTACAGTATTTCAGATATCAAATCTGAAAATGAGTATGAGGGTATGTTACAAATTAAAGAACTTTTCAAAATCAGGAAAACATACAAAAAATCAGAGGGTACTTGATGGAGTGATTCATACATATGGAAGCATGGATGTACTAAAATAGAGATGGGATATCACAGGCCTTATATATGGATGTATTAAGGGGAAGGTAGAGTTTGTAGAAAATGGTTAAGGTTGGGAATATAAATGGAAAGGTTTTCAGTGTACTGGTAAGAAAAAAAGTAGTAATGTGGAATGCAAGAATGGCTAGCTGATGATATCTGTGATAAAATTTGAAGAACTTCCCTGAAAACAAACTCCACAGAATGCAGGAAACACTACAGTATTTCAGATATCAAATCTGAAAATGAGTATGACAGTATGTTACAAATGAACGAAATATAGGTTCTGACCAATTGTCATCCGCACAATCTTAAGTGACTGAATTCACCCATCTCATCCCATAACAAACCTTGCAATGTAGAATTGTTCTTCTCCAAGGATGCAATTTGTCGCTGCAAAATCTCGGTATTATTTTGCTGTGCCTTAATCCGCTCATCATTATACTCTGCTTGTGACACTAACTTGATGTTCTCATTTCTGACAATAAGACAAATAAAAAAAGCCATAATTGTCATATCATGAGGAGGTAAAACAAGGGTTGCTTTATCAAAAACACAAGCTGATGAAATGTCCAGTCATGAATTACACTCAAGTCATGAAGTATCCCAATTAACTTCCCCTTTTATATAGCAGATGAACAATGTATGATCTACTGTGCGCATCAAGGTTTACCTCCCAAGCTCCACCAACAACACATGCTTATAACAAAGAACACAATTCTAACACTAACTTTTGCATAACCTAACTCTAAATCTATTCCTTCATTCAACTTTCAAGTAAAATATTTTAGAATTTAGTCAATCTGTATATGTCCATACAACTCAGTAAACCTGTTAATAAGCTGTTCTATCCTTCTAAGTATGGCTAGTAATGAATAAGACACATCAGGACAGCAAAATCTACAGTTGGGGAAGCAGTGGAAAATTTCTGTATTACTTTCACTGAGTCAAAGACTATTAAAGAGTCCTTTTCATTATACAGTAAAGCCAAATAATATTATAAGCATGTTTAATACTCAGTTAAATTTAAGCCTGATATTGCTCAACAAGAAGCTGAAGAACATGCACCTTGTAGGAGAGGCAGAGAAACAAAAAGGCACTTTGCTTTGATCTGAGGACATGTAGAGAGAAGAAAGTCAATATGCTGAAGATAATCAATGATCTAACAAATTACCTAATTAGAATTTTCTTTTTTCATACTTAATTGCCTTTCCTGCATTCACAAGGCTGCATCAGAAAAAAAAAAACAGTAGCCTCATTTGCACATATCCGGTCATAGCCAAGCCCCACACACCACTCTACAGTTTACATTGACCACTTCATAAGCCCACGTTCAGTCAACTAACCAGCACATCTTCCCAGATATACCACATATCATTCCAGTACTTTTATCCAATACATATTTACCTATCTATCTATATTTCTGATGCCCGTTCCTTCTGGGAACTCCCTCAAGGGGGTGGCCACAGCAAAAGTCTCCATAACTAGAGAACCCTAGTGCCACTTCTTTGCCTTTAGTGCCTCATCCTCAACAGGCCACTAGCAGAGGCCAACTCTAGCGCAGTGTTTCTAGGGGCTCCTACCTAATGTTCCTACTGTTTGCTTCTGCCTCATGTGTCTACCTAATGTTCCAGCTTAATGTTCCAACCTACTACTTCCACCTAATGCTCCTGCCTAATGTTCCTATCTACTACTAATACTACTACCTAATACTCCTGCCTAAATGTTCCTACCTACTACTTCTATCTATTGCCCCTACCATTTTGTCATAAGGCAGGGCTAGCACATGGTGCTCACTGCTGGAAAATCTAGAGTTATGAAAAATGAGTTGTGTGAGTTCAAGTGTAATGTGTGACAAGGAGAGATTGTATGTTTGTGGACAGAAAGCCAGCAGTCCATGTGTGGGTGAGGCAGAAAGAAAAGTCAGCTACCTGGGTTAGAGGAGTGGATCATGACAACCACTGAAGTGCTGGCTCACTACGCAGCCATCACTAACCCTTCCGATACCTAGGCGAGTATTACCAGTAATATACTTTCCTAGTCGGTGGCTGCCTATCGACTAATACCTACCTCTATGATCCATACATACATACATTGAAATTCCTAACTAACCAATCAATAACACAGCTACCTCCTTTTTTAAGAAATTCAGATGCAATGCTGTCCACTTCAGCTGCCTTGCCACATTTCATCTTACGAAAGGCTTTCATCACCTCTTCTCTCTTCACCAAAACACCCTCCATGACTCTCTCACTTTGCATACCACCCCAACCCAAAACCTTCTTTCATTATACATTAAACATTTTTATCACTAATTTTCTTCCTCTTGTTACAAAGTTTCTCAATATCATACCACTCATTATTCTGCTGGAGGTAAATCAATTGCTGTTTGCAGATATGGCTCTCTTTGTAGTCACAAGAAAGAAACTTCACAAGCTGCTGACAATTTGGGAGAGTGTGTAAAAGGAGAAAGTTAAGAGTGAATGTGAACAAGTAATGCAATACGTACTTGCATATGTGGTGGGGCTTGTCTTCCACCTCTCTCTTCTCCAGAATGGAGTCAAAATCTCTCTGATTTGTTAACTTTCTTGCTATTATCTCTTCAACCATCCCTTTCCATTCACTGCACTGTTGCTTCCTTCTCTCTGCTTTAGTGGTATTATTTTTACCTTTGCTCTCATAAGTTGTCTTTATGTCTCTCAATCCCGATGAACTGGATCCATGACTCTCATCAGACTAATAGCTTCTGTGTTGAGACCAGCCTCACAATTATAAACCATTATACCACCTTTCCTTGTACAGCAAAGCTGTGGAATATACTTTTGTCTTTTGCACTTCCTGTAACTCTTCCACTGTAAGAATTGAGTTGGAAACACCTGAGGAGCTTTTATGGTAATTCTTCCAGCTTTCCTTTTTAATACGTATTATCTTACCTTTCATATGAGATGGCCATGACTGGAACTTACTTTTTACCTATCCCATATTGGTTACTATGAAAAACATGTCATTAATCATACCTAATTGACATTTAGTAATGTTTGCTTAGGGAACTTTGTATGATCTCTCTTGATATTCCTGATAGTCCTTAGAGTAAAATGCAAATTTTTTTCAAGGAATTTGGGATGTTGAGCGCAAAGATGAGACTTCAGGTGCTTATTACTTTAATCCTCACTCTGGGCCCATCAATTGTCTGACCATTGATAAGTGGAACCCCCAGCACATATTCAGTACAAGTTATGATGGCTCACTCAGAAGAACAGATTTGGCTGCTGGTATTGTACAGCAGGTGTGTATTCCCATATTTTCATTGTTTTACAAACCAAGGTATTTTAGAGGTACATTATAGTATATTATACATTTTACTCTGAACTTTCACTTTCATTTCCTATTTTACAATTCTCACTTTTACTTTGTTTTACTTGAAATCCACTTGGAAATTACTCTCCCTCAGGCAGCTTTTCTTCTAATTGCCTTCCCTGCCTTAGCAAGATAGTATTGGGAACATACGAACAATGGCAGTATGTACTTGCACCCAACCAGTCTTTAGCTGTGATGCACTGTGCACCAAAACCAAAGCCCAAATTCCACTGCTAAGCTCCGTAGACCACTCCATGGTTTATCTTGACCAATTCATCTGCTCTAATTCAGCCTATGGACAGCACAATCTCCCATCCCACATACTTCATCGATCCGCTTCATTTTATCCTTACATGCCTCATGCCCTCTTGAATGTTGTCCTGATACCGTAAAGCCTCCTTTACTCCATCTTATGGTCTTCCCCTCCCCCTTGCTCCTTCCACTCATGACACATATATCCTCTTTGTTAGTCTTTCTTTGCTCCTTTCCATATTTCCAAACCATTTTAGCTCACCTTGACCAGCCCTCTCAATCAGACAGCAGTTATTACCACACCTCCCTCTGGAACCCCAGCACATATTCAGCACAAGTTATAATCAATGCACATCATGCTACTTGTCATACTTGGGCATTTCATTTCCAGTACTTTCACACTCTTCTTTCCTTTGCATACATCCTATACATCAAATATACCCATTTTAGCCCTTACAGAAACTGATGTCTCCTTCCACACACAATCCTTAATGCACCCAGGACCTTAGGTCCATTTCCCATCCTGTGACTCACTTCGGCCCCATGCTGCCATGTATCTAATGCAATCCACTTCCTCCAGGTCCACTCAACATAAACTTAAAACTTAAAGTTGCATATGGACTTTATAAACATCCTACACACACAAAAACACACACACACACACACACACACACACACACACACACACACAC
>JAUTYZ010061647.1:0-12118 GCA_032273725.1 Panulirus interruptus | reverse complement strand
GAATGAACTGTAAAGGGCATGAAAAAAAAAACAAAGTACTGGATCTAAATGGACACTAAGCAGCCCCATTTTGCCAACCCATGAACACTTGTCAAAAACATTGTATATTTTTATTATTTATCTTAATTTCAAGTGGCGCTGTTGAGCCTTCAAACAGTTACGAATATACAATTGGTCAGTATCTGAAATGTCTGGAAGAGGTTCTGCGTGCCCTGAATACTGTACGGGGAAAGGTCTAAAATTAAAGATAGTAATACAGATACATAAAACCATGGACTAACCAAGAGGCAGTCGTCGTTCACCAATTCTCCACATATGTGTCTCACACTCGAAGAATGTGCGGTCAAGGCCTTGCTTCTGGAGGAACTTATTGGTGTCATGTCCATGTGACTTCAGAAAATTGCGTTCCTGGTTGTTGGTCAGGAATTTCACCAGATCCTCGTTCTTTCTGTGAAAAAATTATCAATGAATCACACTGATTATAACAAGAAAAGATTCATTACGTACGATAAGACATAATAATCAGTAATAAATTATTTGGTTTAGGTAAAATAAACAATACAATATGCACAGTGTCAATTCACTTGCAACTCAGACCTTACTCCCACATGTTTTAGTGTTTTGTGCTGAAACACCTACAAAAATAGGACACATTATTAAAGTGAAAGTACTGGATGAAACATACTTCTGAAAAGGTTTTTATCATTTTTATTGGAATAACACTGAAAATGTAAGGTTAAATACATTTTAAAACAACAAAAACATGAATTCTGAGGTTCAAAGGGAAAACTTAGTCAAGCACCTAGGGTTAATAACCAGAATAATTACATCATCAATATGGTAATAATATTTTCACTTACTTGATAGGAAAATCAGATTCACTAAGATTTATGATGAAGTCCCAGTTCCATCCTTTAATCTTTAATACTTGCTGCATACAGTGCAAGAGTATTCTGAGAAGGGATGCTCCACCCCATATAGTAGACAGTCGATATCGGGACACTTGAATGTTACTAAACTGCTCCTCTAACTTCAGTACCTCTTTGAATAAGTAGTCTTGTCGCTGTTCAGAAATTATAATATCATTAACAGTACAACAAAGAAGAGAATTCAAAAAGGAAATGAAAACAGTTGAAGGTAACGTAAAAGTGGAAGTAATGTTGAAGGTAACCTTAAAGTGGAAGTAATGCATTAATTTTCTGCTAAAAGAGTTATCATTAGTAAACATATGGTATCCTCAAATTAATCGCTTTTAGTTTTCTAATCATGCTACTAAAACACGATTTCCTTTAATATTTCAGTAATAGCATCTTGCAAATTACCTGCCTTTCTAATAACTTCATATCATATATTTTCCTTTCACATTCATTAAAATCAGCCTATGAAACTAAGTCAGAAGGTGAAGACTATATAGCATCAGTGTTTACAGACAACATATGAATTAGAAGTTTCAAAAGATTCTGTCTTCTTAATCTGAGACTGTCTCAACATATTTCTTTACAGCATAAAATAATATCCTGTTTTACTCATGAGTAGCTTGTCAGTAGCTCAGCTTGGCTTACTTTAATTTCCAGTGGCTAAATTTTGAAAAACAGACACATATCAAGGGTATATCCACTTTATTCAAAGCACACTCATTCCAAGTAATATGAAACTAATGTCTTTCAGAAGACAACAAGCATAACTTTCTCTGAATCATCTACAAAACAATAAAACTTGAAAAAAAATGAAATATGCAATTCTCAAAGCTGCAGATTCTATTCAGAGACTAAAGTAATGACAGGTATACCTTAAACTCAAAATTAGGAGACTCACAGAATCCACATGGATGAAAAAGTAGTGATCCTTGTGATAGAGTGCTTTAATAAGCCGTTTGAGTTGTCTCATTGCTCTACCGTTAACTGTCAAGATGAATGCTATTTTCACTGCAGTGCTGTTAGCTGTTGATGATCCCTTCAGAGCAGATGGAACATACTCTGTAATCAAACAAAAGGGCTGGATTATTCAGACTCATCTCTAAATTGCTAAAATAAACTATCAAGCATGTAATTTCCTTTTCATCTGCCAAAACACAAAACAAATATGTGAAAAACTAGTACAGTGGATGTTAATAAATAATACCTCTCTGACTATATATATGTTCATTAAAATGAAAGCACTTACAAACAGTATCATGGTGATTACATCTGGAAATAGCTTCATTTATGATACCTAATCTTATTTCTCTTCTAGTACACAGTCACCTTAAATCCAACAAAGAGGCTCATGCAGAATCTCCTTCATACATCTTAACCCTTGCGAAATTCTAAATACTCAAGCATGCTAAAATGCTTTTAACACATGCTTCCTCACTTTTATCTTTCTTCTCAATTCTATTAGTGTAAAAGAGCACTTTATATAGACGTATACACATAACAAGGAATTACCAAACTCTGCATGCCAATGGTTACACCGCGAGCAAGAAGTCACCTTTAGCAAGGCTATATCATTATCAATGGATGGAATGTAGTAAAGTCTTGTCAAAGGCCTTCTTGCTCCAAAGGAGGCCATCATTTTCCTGCTCCTGAGTAAAGTGCACTCTTGGAGCAGTGGAAGCCCCATTAAAAAGGTCCTGGGGTTGCATAATAATAAAAATTAATAACAATATGTGTAGCAACATATGTTCAAGTAAATGAAGTCTATTTTCTCTGTGATATATAACTCCATACCAAAAAGACGGGAAAGCAGGATCTTTTATGTATCTATTTATCAACCAAACTCCATTTCCATCTAGAATGAAACATGTGCAAATATTTCTTTATGGTTAACAATACAAGAGACAGCTATCTATTGTTTTTTCCGTTCTCATTTGCAACGAGTGAAGTGGGTGCATGTAGCCTCTCATTTCCCTTATACACCTCCTACATTTATATTGTGTACAATATTAAATAAGTAATGCAATCTATAGAATAGATAGAACTACCATATCACAGAAAAAATTAAAAATTGCATTCTCAGTTCAAAAAAATACCTTCAGTTTCAAAATTTTTCAACTCAATCTGAGTTCAACATTATGAAAAAAAGGTAAACTTACAATATCTACTTACATTTATACTGTGTCTCAAGAAAAAGCTGCATAAACTTCATCTTAACACAAAATTTTAAAAATTCATGTCTAATGAGTAAAATGCCATGAGTAAGATCAAACAAATATCTTTATACCTACTAGCCAATCCAGTTTGATAAATGTTTATGTGGAGATAATCTCCACACTTCAATTTTGGGTCACCAGAGCAAGGCATGTTGCACATGTCATCTGAAACTTTCATCTGAAGAGGTAACTCTTCATTGCCACAAAAACATTCTTTCCTGTTGAATATAAAATAAAAAAATAGAGAGGATTTTCTGCATTATCTAAATTCTATGAAATGATAAATCTTAGATGAAAATTAATTTCCACTCTTAAATCTATCTACCATTTCCATCTTTATCAGGTAGTGTCTGAACAAATGAAAAAAGACCTCATTTGCATTCATCCAGTCTCTAGATGTCATGAATGATGTACCAAACCAAAGCAGAGTTTAACATCCATAGCCAAGCCTAACAAACAAATCCATGGTTTACCTTGACTCCTTCACGTTCCCTTGTCCAACCCATTAACAACACATACTCTCCCCAACCCACCCAATATAACACACTCCTCCAATTCTTTCTATCTAACACACACCTCTCATCCTACTCAATTTTCAGGCACTAATATCCTGATGCTTCTTTTGCTTCATCTTTACATCTCCTCCTTGGTTTCCCCCACCCTGTGGCTCCCTCTCCTTCCAACTCACAGATTTTTCTTTGTCTCTCTTCCCTCATACTCTTCATATGCTCAAATTATGTCAGCACTCCCTAGTAAGCCCTCTCAATCAGACTAGATAAACTTCCACTCCTCTTTCTAACTGTCATTTCTTGCACAATCAATCTGCTTCTCACCAAAAAATGTCCTTAGGCATTTCATTTCTAGCACTTCACTGCTCTTCCTCTCATCTGCATTCAAGGCCTATGACCTGCATACATATGACAATGCTGGAGTTACTACATTTCAAAATATACACACATTCATCTTTTCCCTTATAAACACTGACCTTCCCTTTCACACACTCCTTAATGCATGCAGGACCTTCACCCCCCTCTTCTACCCTGTGACTCATTTCAACCCCAGAGGTTTCAACTGCTATGTCCACTCCTAGGTACTTGAAAAAATTTCACTTCCTCTAGGTCCTCCTTGCGTAAACTCAAAATCACACTGTCCTGTCTCATCCACCCACTGCACTTCACTGCCTTATTTTTGTTCATACTAACTTTCAAATGTATTCTTTGAAACACTTTCCCAAACTGTCAACAGCCTCTGAAGTTTCTCTCTAGACTCTGTTACCAGCGAAGCTGAAGCATTTTCTTTTCTCTCCTTAAAGATCTTGAACAGCTAATCAAATACCCAACATGTGTTCATGACCATCACTGCCACTCTTCCAACAAACTCAATCTCTTTCTTACTTCTGAACCCTCTCACTATAATCACACTATATCTGCCCCCTTAAGATTCTCCTTACACAGGCATGCCCACCCTCTATCCCCCTCTTGAGATGTCGACTTCGGCACTTTGGGAGAACTCAGCGGTAACTCTTGGGTAACTTCTTCACTAAACTTCCTTAGGACCGGTATTGTTTCACTGGCCAAGATGACTCATGTTGCGGTGAAGCTTAGCAGAGATTACCTTGGCTAGAATGGAGTCCTACATCCCATCTACTTGATCCTTCTCCCCATATCATGATTTGATCATTCTTTCTCTGATACCTGTTGCATCATGGAAAAGCATACTGGGCCAAGAAACTCTTCTCTTTCCCTGAAACCACACCACTTTCATTTTTGCTGAGAATTATTGAAAAGAAATTCTTCAAAAAGTCAAGCACACCTTAATAATAAGAAAGTGTGTCCAGATGACTTCTGTTGATAAACCCCTTTTTTCCATACGCAAAAACATCTATAACTTTTGTAATTCAACCTTTCTTCTTTCATCCAACCTGATCAATCTATTGTTCAGTCTACAACTGAGAAGCCTCTCTTTCTGGTGCCTTATATTTCTCTCATTCAACTCTCGATGACTTAAATTCAAATCTTCTGCCACATTTCCTGCCAATGAAACTATATCATCCTAAAATCAAAATTTTTTTCTTCACAACACAATTACCTAAAGAAAAAATTCCTTCCAATTCAAGCCAAAAAAATTACACAGGAAAACTCAGATAGCAAGAAAAACTCAAACTGGGTCACTGATGGCACTGACTTTCAATTGTAGCAATTCATAAACTGCATATGAATTACTTTGAAAAACACATAAAATGTAATGTGTATGCCTTATTATGCCTCTGCCTTACATTTTACATCTACTTGCCTATTTTGCCTAAGTGAGGTAACATCAGGAACTAATGAACAATGGCCTCATTTACACACACACACACATACTCCAACTATCATGTATACAGTAAATCAGTAAATCACAAAATGTAGAGTCTATCATCCAAAGCCATGCCCCAAAGACTAACTACATGGTTTACAAAGACTACTTCATGTCCTGCTTCAGCCCAATAACAGCAAATGGCCCCATACGTACCATGTTGATCCAGCTCATTCTCTATTTAGGTCATTATACAGTGCTACTGATTATTCCATGGGGTTATTATGGTGAAACTGGTGTTTCTTTGTAGCCTTAAAATGTAACCCTTTTTTCCTCGTTAATCTTATCCGTGTGGTAGCTTGGAACATAAGCTCACAAAACTGTGGGGGTTTACAATATTCTTATTATCATGATTTTATTCTAAACACTGGTATTCCCATTTATTCATTAACAATATGTTAAATGAAACAAGCTCATATATACAACCGTCATGTGTTTACAGCTGTTTACAACATCCTGATCCCAGCCATTTAGTACAAAATACCTCCAATTAAGATAAAAATTCAAAAATGATAAAACTGGCAATGTAGAATTATCATAGAGTTTGGCAAACACATTTACATTATAAATAATTATACAGCAGTAAATAAGCCACCTAAAAAGACTTTTACGTGATACAGAACATATTCAATCAGATTTCTAAACTTAAAAATGTATGATTATACAGAGGAAAATATCTAATTGAGAAACTGTTAGTTGGCAAATTATTATCTGTCTGGTTGGATACTTTAACTCTTTGGTAGATTCTCACCCATACTGCACTCCAGCATGAATGTAGCCACGCTGGTAACAAATATCCACACATAGGCTAGGAGTGTTCCGTTTCAGTTGTCCTGCATGGCCTCGTAGCACTCGATTTTCACGGCTATCAACATAGCAGCCCATAAGTTTGCCTCTAATCTTTCCTGTAGGTAAAAAGGATATACATATACAGCATGAGCTTTGACTGAGTCGTTGAACTGAATTTGAAATTATGAAAATCACACCATGCTAATGTTCAAGTTATGAATCAATACATACATACAGTATAATGTAACATAGGGACCCTCCTTGCTAGACCTGAGATAATCAGGATAACTAAGCCAGTAATTTGTAATCTGCATAAATCAAAAAAAAAATTTGTCTGCAATATACTTTCATACTTACAGAAAGCCTCCAAATGCTTTTGGTCTTCTATCACTTGAATATACTTTTCCATGAAAAAGTATGCAGGACTAAAGGCCTGAAATGGGCTGGATAGACTGGTTCTTACTGGACAGATATACTACAGTTATACTACAAAATGTACCTTAATATATGTTTGGGTTGTGTTCTTGAAAACCTGAATGTAAACTGAGTAATTGTATTTCAAAATGTTTTCTAGTAAGATCCCATTATATAACTTAAAACCTATATGAAAGATTTTTTAATGTAAAACCTACCAAAATAACACTTTTCATCACAACAAAGATATTTTCATGCAAAAATATGTAGAATAACTAGACCTGTAATCAAAGCCAAATTATTCACAAACCAAAAACTATTTTGTACTTTATGTGAGGTAGTGCAGTGGCAGTTTTAAGGAGGGGTGAAGTCGGGTGAGGGAGGACCAGTAGGAGTGTCTGCCTCTCACTCCTATTTACCAGTCAGAAGAAAGAGTCTAATGTTGATTGCAACATTCAAATTTCTTTTCAATGCTGAGTTCCTTGAAGTAGGATATGTTATTCTACATCAATCTCAACATTTCCAGTCTGCATTCATGATTGGGGCCATTGTCTGATATGATTTCAAGAGCATTCTCAACACATCTGAAGAAGTCAGACAATTGGTCTGTATCAGCTGATTTGGGATGGGTGGAACTTCTACACTCTTCTCCCTCTCCTTTCATGCAACATACTTTTGTAACAGCATTATCAATTTCTCAGTAATTAGGTCTTCACCATGTGAGTCAAGCAACTTAATAACTTCCTTGAAGCAAATGTCATGGACCAGGCAAACATTGTCTTCCTGAATGGTTATGTCACTTGCAGAAAAATCTCTTAAGTCACACACACTCTGGCCACATCTCCCATACACCATTCATATCTGTGTTCAACTTTGAAATTTGTAATGTTGTTGATAGCATTCATGATATTACACGAGTGCCAGAATTCCCAAACTGCTGGTTTTGCTTTAGGTTCAGTGGTCTTATCAATTAGCGAAAAGTTCTGAGATAGTGGGCCTTGAAGGTGACAATTACTCCTAGATCCTTGGGATGCAGACAAGAAGTGGTGTTCTTGGGTATATACTCCACTCTCATATGTGATCTTAGATCATTCAAAGTCACTCGGTGACTTAGCATTATCTAGGATTAATAATGGTTTGTTGTCAAGGTTCTTGATGCAACAACATTCCTTAATGTTATGGTAAAAGTAAGTCAAGACCCATTCCTGAAAAGTACTTAATGTTGTCCTTGCTTAAAAGCTACAGCAAAGCCTTCCAAAGTCCTTGGATTCAACTTGAAATCTGCAGAATGCCATCCAGAAGCATCAAATGATCTTTGGCTGCATTAATGTCTGGCACGGTCTTTTCTTACTTGGAAATGAAGGTTCTTGCTAGTCTCATCAATGTCAAATACCTACTGAAGTGTGTAGTTGCTAGCTTCTATGATCTTTTATATTTGCAGCATATTCTTTTGCAGTAAAAACACTTGCAGCTTCCCCACTCCTCTTATTGTGCAGCCCACTTCACTTCTTGAATCTCTCAAACCACCCCTTGCTAGAAAGAAAAGTTATTATCTGCAAGCCTTCTCTTTGCTCATATTTCATATTCTAAAACAATGCTCTTACCTTCTCTTGAATCATCTGGGTGTTGAATGGCAAATCAGGCTGGTTTTGATCCTCCATCCAGACATTCAGCATGCATTACATGGTTTCCATTAAATCACTCCTATGCCTTGATGACCTGGATGCACCTAAATATGTAAAACATTTTGAACATGCCTCTATTTTGTCATTTTTTGTGCCCTTAAGCTTTAATGAAGATTCTGATTTTTCTGCCAATCTCCAAGTACTTTATCATCTTTAACTCAACATCTAAAGTGGTGATTTTGCAGGCTTTCTTCCAACTAGGGTTTGCATTGCTACTTGCTGCACTTGTTGGTTTCTTGCCAGACATCTTCAAAACAGTGTATAAGCATAAAGCACTTGAAAACTTGAAAAAATGTTGAGTACAGTTCATAGTGTTGCAGTACAGCAGAGTCAAACCATTCAGGCCAGCACGTTAACAAGTGATGATTCTACAAAATGAATATGACCAGGCAAACGGACTGGAACAGTAGAAAATGCTTGGACATTCAAACAACATAACATGCATTTACTATATATATTTGTATTTTTTCTGCCAAGTAATATAATTTAGAATTTAAAGAAAGCAATAACAAAACAAAGGAGACATAAACTGCAAAAAGGAGTTGATTTACATAAACTTAATAGTGAATCATTGTAAATCAAATTAATATATATCAAGGAACTCTTGTACTCGTGTATTAGAGGCCTGCGATTAGCAGATGATGATTTACTTGATTCACGAGTTGAATTCAGAATCCCCTTGTATGTGAAAGGCAGGGGCTATATGGTTCCCCAGTGAATGTTTATCTGGCTCTTAAATACTGGCAGATTAGCCATATACATGCCTCTCCACTTCTGCATCCAATACAGAAATGAAAATTATAAAACAATAGACATTGAAATTAAAGATACCTTATTTTTCCCAGGAACTCCTCTCTTTAGGGTAGCCAAGGCAGAGAGAAGTCTCAAGACTGCCTTATGTAAATACATCTCCCTACTATGCTTCATCCCCCTCACATTTTTTTGGGTCCTCTTTCCAATATATAGTATTCCCTCATTTTTCTCCTCCCAGCATACCTGCTGTGTTCACCAATCTTCATTTCCTTCTATTTTACTCCCATATATTTTCTTTAGTAACCTGTCATCACATATTCTAGCCAGATGAACATGCTTTTTCAAAGAATATCTCTCAGTCTACTCTGTAGCACCACACCCCATGTCTTTTTCTCTCTCTGACATACAACCTCTCCATCCTATCTGCTAACACAGCAATCACCCCTCCAAAAGCTCAAACAAGCAGCCTGAATCCTGATCTATCTGCTCCAGGCCATGCCTATGTTTCACATCCACAGGTTAGGATTTGCCAGCTCACAACAACCTTCTGCTTGTTAAACCCAACGAACCTGATCCCGAAATGGTGTTCTGAGCCGTCCACTAATTGGACACTGAAGATTTAAATTAACTACACTGTGAATATCTATTTGGACAATGAAAATAGACTGAAGTTCATATTCTCACTTACATTATCATCGTGTCAGACTCACATTGTAGTCTTGCTTGAGGTAATGAAACTAAGCTGCCTGTGCACCACCCTGATCACAAATGATAAACAGAAAAGGTTTATACAATAATTTCACAACTCTTGGTACAGCTCCTGCCTCATCACCCGCCAGTCCCGAGGTGAGGCGAGATCAAGCCAACGTACGGCTCCACCTGCTCACTAGGAGGGACCTGGGAAGGCGATTTATAGAAGGGGAAGAATGATAGGAAGGAGTGAGGGGAGAGGAGTATAGAGGAGGGGTTAGAGCAAAGGTAACGAAGGGGAAAAAACTATAGAGAGGGAGGGGATGACAGAGGGAAGGAGATGCGTACAAGAATATAGATATGATGGAAGATGGAAGGGAGATGGATGGGAATGCAGGTGAAGGAGTGACGGGAGTGTAGAGGATTCTGATACGATGGAGATGACGAGGTGCCTCAGGTCATATGAGGTGCGGTGGTGTGAACTGAGTTACATAAGCATACATCAACTGATTACACACGGGCTGCGGTCCCCTCCAGGCGAACACTCCATCATACTAAAACCCTCACAGTAGTAAGGAAGGATATCGGATTTAGTAAGGGGCGCTCTCTCCCTCACCAATGACTTCTTCGTAAACCATACCGGCATGAAGAAGGATAAAGTTATGCACCTTACGCGATGGAAAATCCTGCATAGACATTCCAGAGATTAGAAAAATGAAAATTTTTATCTAATCTCGTTACTTATTTTTCTCTTTTCATCTTATCAGTTATTCAGTCATTTGCTACAGGTATACAGACAAAAAATGGTATATGTTGCAATATCTTAATTCAAACATACCGAAAGAAACATCTTGGATGTACTGGTAGGTGGTAGGGTGACAATGCAACAGGGAGTTCGATATGTTTCTGCCTTCCGGTTCATGGGTAGCTTCTACTTAAATCATACCATTTTCTTTAAGGTGATTATCGAGCCTAACTCTGAATACTTCAACAGCGGAACTAGCCAGTTCAATTCCTCGGGATGTGGTTCTATTGACCATTAATGAAATATGAAGGAAATTTTTGTGATATCGAGGTACATTTTCCTCTAGTGGCAGCCTCTGGGACCCAAGTAAATAATCTACAAGCGTTTACGTTACAAGGGCCTTTGACTACTTGGAAACGTGCTTTTAGCTGTTATAGTATTCAACCTTTTTACAAGAAAGAATAGATGCATCTCCTTTAGCCTAACATGTTGAGGGTTTTCCTAAATGGGGGTAAAGGAATGAAAATTTGTAACTCGTTGTTATATAGAAACTAACTTTTCTATACCTCCGACATAGTATGAGAAACAAAACTGCAGTGCATACTGTAAAAGACGTCTTGCTGATGTTGTGGATAAAAAAGCATTACAATTTCCTTACTATAACCTCGAAAATCCTCCACATAAAGCCTCACCCTCTTTATACCTATATATTCGCTCTTCCACAATGCTATGGGGTCATCAGGTTGTTTGTTACTTTTATGCTTAAGTATCTGACTGACGATGCAGTGCTGGGAGTGATTTCCTTTGTTTTATACGCAAGGTTCTGTGCGTTTACTCGCACTACCTGGGCATTCCTTTACGTTAAAGACTACATAAGCAAAATTATTTATTGTTAAACCCATACGAACTACATGTTTGTTATCACAGCTGACATTCCCCAACCAGTTGGTGCCAGGAGCACGGATGGGCATCATCTTTGTCGATGACGCCACTCAAAAAGTATTCTCGGACAACTGACTCTCAGAACATACTCGTTTACTGCAGTCAGAGGCAACCAGGCTAAACAAATTCGAAAAAAACTGTAAGAAGAAAACACACGTAAACAAATTTATTAGAATGACTCAAGAAATAATAAAACCCAAAGACATAATCATAGAAGGTAACACGATAGCGTATAAGAAGAGCTGCAGACTTCTGAGCCACAGACTCACATCAAGGGGTATGATAACAGATCATATGAACAAGAGATCCACGCAAGGAAAAGCGGCCTTGACCAGTCTGTATAGATTCTGGCGCCTTCCAGAGAACAAGAAATTACATATCAAGGCCATGATAATATGTACATGTCCTAACTTACTCACCTATACCAACGTTCCTCACCTCCAAATCACTCATGATGAAGCTACAGAGGATACAAAATAAGGCTCTACGATTCATCACAAATGAAAAATTCCACTACATTGAAAGCACCGTAGAGCAGCACGAACGATTAAAGATTAAACCAGATGGTTCATACCTAAGAGAAGCAGCCAAAACAGCATGGCAGAGACTTGAAGA
>JAUTYZ010061207.1:0-10333 GCA_032273725.1 Panulirus interruptus | reverse complement strand
AGTGCCCAATGACAGCTTGCAGATAGTGACTGTAAGAATCATGTATTAATCACAAAGAGTGAGGTGAATATTGGCTTTTTGGGGAGGTTAGGTAAGGTTTTCAAAGATTTTTTTGTGTTTCTACATTTACCGAACATTTCCTCTAATCTTCATAATTCTTACCACCGTCACTTTATTTGATATCACAGAATGAATAATTATACTCCAAATCACAGATAATATACTGAGATATTTATTCCTTGTATTACTTTGCTTCACAGTGAAGGTAGCAGCAGAAGCCATTCACAGTACAAAAGATTTAAGATGTTTAAGATTAGAAGCAAATACCCTTGGTGTAGAGGCAGCAAAGATTATGGGGGATGCCCTTGCCGCTCATCCAGAATTTGAACGTGCACATTGGAAGGATCTTTTCACAGGACGATTGAAGACAGAAATTCCAGATGCTTTGGTAAGTTCACAATTGTCATTTCTAGGTTATGATTGCTCTTAGAGGGACATCATCTATTTAAGATATTTTGTGTGTTTCCAGAGATTAGTTAACTTCAAAGAGAGGCATTTATGAGGCTCTTGCAGAGCTCATGAGCTGGCCATGTGCACTGGTCGGGATGATAGGTCATAAAGTGTAATAATGATGTGTGCCTCTATGTGTAGAGTGAGCAGGGCTTTTGAACAGTAACTGCTATGTGTTTTCATTGTGAGAGTTATATTGCGGCCTTGAAGTTTGGTCTTGGGATATGTTGAAATGGCATTTGGTGTGTGTGTTGTAGGGATGGGTAATGTCTGGAGCATAGATGGGAAAGTGTGACTCGTGTTTGACTGGGAAGTGCGGCTTCTAATGGATATGATTTTTTGGTTACCATAACTTTTGAGCTTCATAACAGCAGATGCCATAATCTTGCATGACATCACCAAAGATGCAATGTGCATTTTGTTTTGAGCCACGTGATTGGACCGTTTGACGCATTTGTTGTATATATCAGCTAAATGCTAGCAGGCTATAATTATGGGCCAGTTATGTAAAATGTGAGCACCATCCTTACAGAATTTGTTTATACTTGTGTACCATTTAATTGTTGTCAGGAAACAACAAATGCAGATATTGATATTGTGTAGTTCCTTTTATGGGGTCCCAACAGCTTCAAGGCTGCATTCCACTCAGGAACTGGACTCCAGTGAAGCAAGAAGGCCTACTGACAATGATACAACCTTGCCAAAAAAGGTGACTTCTTGCTTGTGATGAAACCACTGATAGGTGGAGTCCAGTAATGCCTGAATACAGATATTACATAATGTATGACATAGGTACCTCTAAATTATTTTAGATTGACATTGTGGGTAAACTGCTGAATCTCTGCTTTTTTACATTGTACAGTAAAACACTTCCTTTTAATAGATTTGCTGGTTTGTTTGCAGAGTTACACAAGGCTCATGAACACAAAATATACATCAAAATATATTGAAGTGGTCATTTGTTTCTGGCTTATTAGGGTAAAACCCCCATTTTTAATTTTTTTATTTTTTTCAAGTCTGGGGCATCCCTCTACGAGTAAAAAAGTGATGGTGTTAATGTTGTTTTGTAAGTATAGGCAATAGAGTTTTAGAAGGTTAGACACATATGCTTATATTACACTTGCATAAATGATAGTAATAAAGTTGTAGAAGGTTAGACACATATGCTTATGTTACAATTGCATTCTTTCAGCGCCATCTCTTTTCTGGACTAATACGGGCTGGAGCAAAGTTGAAGGAATTGGACTTGAGTGACAATGCCTTAGGACCAGTAGGTGTGGAGGGGATGGTTGATTTTATGAGTTCACCAGTGTGTTACTCCTTAGAGGTGGGTCTTAAAGTTTGTACATTGCATTCTATTTTATGCCTTTTACTTTATAGTTGTAAATGAGATTATAGAGTTATTGTATGAGAATTGGAATTTTAAGTCTGGTCTTAATTCTTTACATGTATTTTATTTCTGATAACTGTTTCAAATTAGAGTGAAACTGTAAATTCATTCTAGTTAGGATAAGGTCTTAGCTTAATTGTAGACACCTGCAAGTTCTTGGAAAGTGACTACATGATTGGACATTTTCAGTATTTAAAAGATAACTTGATAGGTTCCTAAACCATACTGTCCAGCAGATTAAGGCTTAAGAAGTAATTACAGTGAATGAAAATCACTGTGGGAATGAAAAATAATGTATTGAATACACAATACATTAAGAAATATAGTTGATAATGATAGAGATAATATGGGTGTGGATGAAATTACATAGTGTAATACAGTTGAAAATACAAGGAGAGGTGAATTGTGGAAGTATTGGAAACTACATTCAGTAAAAGAATTAATTAAAGGCAGGGACCTTTCAGATGAGAATGCCAGAGGAATTATTAGGGATCGAATGATATGGTGTTTTGTGTGAAGTGGTGTTGACAGAGACATTAGTTTCCCCAAACAAATCAACATAGTATGTAAAGTGAAAAAATAAGAAGCACTTTCATAAGTGTGTAAGTTTATATGTTGACAAGTGTTAAGGATGATTTTGTGTGATTTTAAGAGGCTGTACATACCTAATCTATGCCATGGAATTGGAAGTGGATATCATGACAATAGATGGAATGATACATTTTCCTGAGCAGCATGCTGTATCCAGGTCTTCATTCTCAGTTCAGGAGATGGATGGTTGGTATATATGATCAAGGATATTATCAGATATGATTGCTGTATGTTATGGTTGTGAACATGTGATAACATATTATTCTGAAAAATGAATTTGCAGTACTGCTGTTTTTATACAGTAAAATGCATAATCAAATATTGCACTTTACTGTTTCTTCATCATTTGTTTTTAAGCACTGGTTGATGTATTTAAGCTTGCAACGCTTTTTCATCATAACTTGTGTTTAAAGTGCAATGTATTGATTTTCTGCTCACTGATTATGAAATCAATTGTATGAGAATCACTGTACAACACAGTGTATACAAATACTTTTGCTCACAATAATGAATATTAGAACATAAGATTCAGAAGTAAAGTGAATTATAACCAGCATCGGAACAAATATTCACCTGATAACTGCATGGAAACTGTACTTGTGCACACTTAAAAGTTGCTCCCTTGGGCATCTGGGACTTGGGTAGAAACCATGTGATTATCATCAGTGATCTTGTAGTTACCAGCAATTTGGAATGTGGACCTACAATAGTGGTTGGGTTAATTAAAAAGGTTTGCCTTATGGAAAAGTTCAAATTGCTGTACAGCTGTACGTAGTGCATCTGAAAATATTAACATTTTACTGTACCTTGAATTTATTTGGATGACTGTTTTGTTGAGAGAAAATCATAGGTGAAGCACTCATCACCATGAATTCAGAGAGCTTTATTAGAATTTCTCAGTATCAGACATTATACGGATCTTACTGCTTCTATAACATAAGGGATGAAATATAAAAACTTGATTGTAGTTACCCTGCTGACTTGAAATACCTTTCTGACTTTTCTGCACATTTGTTAGTTTCCTTATTGATATGTCAAGAAGAAACAAGAAAAGTGAATAGTAAGAGATAAGTAAATGAATAGATAAAGAACAGTTTTTGAATTTAGGCAGCATTCGGCTGAAAATATCCAGTTAATGAATTACATAACTGGGGAGTCATGGTAGTTAATAGTTAATTAATCACAAAAGAGCTTAAGAACAAGATAGGGCTGGATATGCCCATGCTTTGGACAAGCACATGAGTGAAGTCTATCTACATAGTACAGGATATTTTACTGAGCAAAGTTTATGGTTTATACATTATACATTTAGTGGTGATTCGTTAACATTGTTATATAAAGTTACATATTGGTTGAATTGCAGTAGTTTTGTGTTGACATACATTATGTATTTGATGGTGAACATAAAGTAATGTAAAGTTACTTACTTGTTGAACTTCAGTAATACTGTGTTGACATACATTATGTATTTAATGGTGAACATTTCGTGATGAACATTTTCACATTGGTTGCATTACAGTAAAACAGTAGTTGACATACACATAAATATGGGAAAACTATTTGCTTGCTTAGTTGTGCACTTGTTCATCGATTAAGACATTCACAGTAGCAGGTATAGGACAGTTCTTGCATCTGTACAAGCACTGGTTGGTACAAGATGATTATGGTGATGTATGTTGATCATTGAAGGTTAGTCCTGATGGTATGGTGCTGGTATCTGTCAGTGCCATGGTGTTTACATTAGGTGATTGCCCCTCTCACCCTCGAGGAAATTTAACTGCCAGAGGGCCCGAGATTATGTCAGTTTCATGCTGTTTACTATGAGGTGACTGCAGCTTCATATATATATAGGCCTCTTGAGAGACTCTTCATTGGTTCACTGGTAAAGGTATCTTAATATATATATCTCTTTCGCAATCAAATTTACTGAAGTTAGACACTCCTGGGTGAAGATGGTAGATCCAGTCAGGCATAATCAAAGTATCAAGCTGGGAGCTAGGGGGTTAGGGATAAAGAGAAAGCACCACTGACACGTCCTACCTCATCGAGGGTTGTATGAGGTGTCAGATGAACTAATTGAGAAGTTAGTCATGCTAGATAGTATATGTATATCCTTATGTCTTATATATGATGTATTATAATCATAAACAGTAAAACAAATTACATGAGAAAACTGTACCAACTATCTATTTACCCTGATTTTCCCTATTTTAATCAGATCCCCCTTTTTTTTACAGACTAAGATGATTTGTACGTTACTTTAGCTTTAATGTATAGAATACAGATTTATATACAGTACGTTTATATATATTAGTTTAGTATCTTATAATCAAATGTAATCTGTTTCCCATTTAGGAGCTTCGTCTGAATAACATTGGACTGGGTATAAAAGGTGGTACTATGTTGGCCCAGTCACTAATGAAGTTAGTGGAAAATGCTAAGGCAGCAGGCACACCGCTTAAACTTAAGGTATGCAACATTGAACTCTTGCTTCTTATACTTTTTTGGAATATATAGATTTCCTGGAAATAGGGAAGAAAAAATACCACCCATGTATCCTTTATTGGTTTTAGAAGGCAACCAAGATCATTCTGAGAGTGGCCTCATGGAAGATCAGCAATTGTGTTTGTTTAATATAGTCATCAGTAATGTAAAGGCAGCTATACCTTACAAAGACAAGGAAAGCAACAGAATAATAATATAGGCAACAAAAGGTGTTAATAGAGAGTCAGATAGTATGAAAGCAAGTTGGGGATGGCAGTATGAAACGAAAAGGGCCCACAAAGTCCATCCATGCATTTTTGTTGCCAGTTCTAAATTTTTGAGCTTAATTAGATAAATTTGATTGAATGAGTTGCAATATGCTGACATATTGTAATATACAATAGAATGCTGATAGAAAAAATATCCATGCATTGACTTTTTATGATATTTTCTTTCTTTGCTTTATTTCCTTAATTGTATACATTTTTGCATTCCATATTTTTTATACTTGTATAAGGTACCATTATGAAGTTAGGTTACCTGTAGCTGATACCAAATGTTTTGATATGTTTATTATGTTGATGAAAATTGCGTGGATATTCTTCACTAAAGATGAGCAATAAAGTATATAGCTGTTGCATTGAATTTTTTTCGCAGGTATTCATTGCGGGTCGGAATAGGCTAGAAAAGGAGGGTGCCAAAGTGTTTGCTAAATTCTTTAAGGCATTGGGAACCCTTGAAGAAGTAGTAATGCCACAGAATGGTATCTTTCATGAAGGTATTGCAGCACTGGCTGAAGCCTTCAGTGTGAATCCTAACCTGAGAATCATTAACCTTAATGATAAGTAAGTGTTTCAACATAAAAATGTCTTATGTATTTTATATATCATTTAGAATGGAAAGTTTATATTGTGAATTGAAATCAGTAATGAAAGATTTTTTGCATTTTAGTTTTGTTCACAAGAGTAATGGATGCAAAAATGAAAGGAAAAGTAAGTGCTCGTACATGGTCAGTTTATCAAAATGTGTTTTGGTTTGATAATGTTGGAATATAGAAAGATAATTTATTTGAAATATAGAATGCTGCTAAAGCTGTAGAGAAAGTCGACAGTTCATGTATCTCATTGGTGGATTAATGTCAAGTAGAATTCCTCCTGCATGATTCATATAGTGGATAATGATTATCAGGCCATTTTTTCTAATGGCAGCACTTTTGAAGGAGAACAATAGGGTAGTTTTAGGGAATGTTTTAATTATCCAACATTATTTCTTCCACTGATCAATCTTGTCCATAGCTTCATTCATACTGGGATCCCAATAAAAGGCTTTTTATGCAGACTTAGACCTTACAGTCTTAAAAGGAAAATTCTCACATTTCTCAGTTTTATTTCTCAACTCTTATCTTGTTTTGAAGTCCTCTGAATTTCCTCTGAGGATGTATGAATGATCGAGCAATAAATCAACAGCTAATGAATATTTGGTGTGTTTCTAGATTACCAGAGGAGTGGTACTATATATGTATAAGGCATGCTCTTTAGTGTTCTTAGGTTAAGCATGAAATGGTATGCACAACCTAGCACTACTCTTATTTCATCCATATCCATTTATTGAAGATCCAGTAACTTGGAAATAAATAATTGATGAATTCTTTGATTTGGCCTAGTTATTACATAGATTTAGCTGCAGGCATTTGTTTGCACCCAGAGAAATATGGCGATTTGTGAAAAGAGTAAGAGTTGTGTTAGCATGTGAGATAAATACCTGCATTGGAAAACAAGATAGAGTATTGGAAAACAGTGATAATCTTATGGTAATATGAAACTTTGGTGTGTTGGGTAGATAACTATATAGGGCTGCTTTTGAGTTAAAAAAGTATAAGGACTCTCAGTGAAAGAAATGATACACTATGGAGAAACATCATTCTGTAATGCTTTTGCTTATTTCATGATAGTGATTTCATAGGTAACTTACTACTCTCACAGATAATTCAGAATTAGTAATAACCAATACTGCATCTTGTTTTTAAACAAGCTGATAGGTGTGTTAAAGGGGATCCCAAGGATCAGGTTAGATTAGTTAATGAATTTGTTCCCTGTTGTCCCTTTCAGGGATGATAAAACATAGCTGCAAGTTTAATTTCTGAAACAGAAAAAGATTTGTTCTCAGCTTTTTTTGTTTATACATTTGCCATTTAGTTTTCCCATTTGGATTAGACTTGAGTGACAAGAGCTGATAGAATTTGTGTAATTTACTTGCTCATGAATCATTATCCAAGAATTTCAGTAGAACGGTGCAGATCAGTAAGGTTTATTGATATCAAATAGATGGACTTTGTGTTTATCTAATACAGATTATGATTTGTTTCCCAGCACTTTTACTCCTAAAGGGGCACGTGCAATGGCAGACAAATTGCCATCCATGCAGAATCTTGAAGTGATAAACTTTGGGGACTGTCTCCTTAAATCTGCTGGAGCCAAGCATATTGCCAAAGCTCTGGCTTCAGGACATAGAAAACTGCAGGTACTGTAATTCGGTTTGACCATTAGATTTACAAAATATTTGTAACTGATAGTTCATACTAGAAATTACAGAGTATCTATGTATTCGTAGTTTTATGGATTTTATAATTCAAATTGCATTTTCTTGCATACCAGTTTCAACTTTTGTGCTTTTGTATTTACCATCACTTTGGTAATTCATTGTTGTTTTGTAGGAGAAAGTTATGGCAGAGTCATTTTGTTTTATGTATGCAGGTCTAAAGTTTTTCATCAAAGATTACTAGCAAAAGTAAAGGAACATGGTATTGATGAAATTGTACTTTTGTGGTTACACTGGGAATATTTTGTGAAATGTGGGGTATTTTTGGAAGTGTTATTGTCACAAATGAATATAATTACTAAGGTTTTTATCTCTAATTTTTATTATCTTGTAAAAGTGTCACAAATTATTACATTATATGAGGGTGCAGATTATGCACAGGCCTCTTTGACATCTCCACATAGACTGTCTGGTTTCTGATAATAAAGTCATAGGTAATAGTTGGTAGGCAGCCAACAACCAGGGAGGTATATTACCACTACTACCTGCCTGGGTATCAGGAGGGTTAGTGATAGCTGCATAGTGACCCAGCACTTCATTGGTTAAGTTGCATTCCCTCTGACCCAGGTAGCTGTCTTTTCTTTCTGCCTCACCCACACGTGGACTGCTGGTATTCTGTCTACAAACATACAGTATATCTCCCCCTGTCACACAACACTTGACAACACTTAACTCACACAGCTCATTCTACGTAACTTTAGATTTTCCTATGGTGAGTGCTATGTGCTAGCCCTGCCTTTGGGCAAAATGGTAGAGTAGGTAGGAACATTTAGGTATGACTATTAGGTAGAAACATTAAGTAGAAGTAGTAGGTAGGAACATTAAGTAGGACCCTCTGCAAACACTGCGCTAGACTGGCCCTCTGCCAGTGGCCTTTTAAGGGTGAGGCACTAAAGGCTAAGAAGCAGAATTGGAGTTTACTAGTTATGGAGACTCTTTACCGTGGCCACCCCATTGAGGGAGTTCCTGAAGGGAACAGGCCTCAGAGATATAGATGGATACATAGAAATCATATGCGTTATGACAGAGGACTCTCCATGTCAGAACAGTAACCTTAGACCATTGCCTGTATAGCACTTTCCATCTGATTAAGGCAATAATCAGGTTACTGTCATGAATGTCCTTTGAAGAAAATCAGCTTTAGAGCCCTGAGATGCCTGCAATCAGCTGTTTGTTCATTTTCTTGTACCTGCTGTGCTCTTGACATCACTTGTCAGTCTCCATCAAAGTGTTATAGGAGTTTAGTACCAGTTGGAGGGAAGCTTTCTGTCAATGACTTCATAAACGTTTTTCTGGTTATTTAGGAGCTTTCCAGATATCTTGCCAAGTTAAACTTGATGTTTAGTAGTTTAAGCCTTTTTGGTTGATTTGTAGTGGCATGCATAGGATTAGTGTTACAATGTTAGCAGAGAAAAATATACTTATGAAAGTTAAACCTGATACTTTTTACATGCATTAGGTAAATTAATTATTGTTAATATAGTCTAAAATCAGTATGCTTACAGTAACAATGGTCACATATTTTTCTAATAATGACATCCCTACTCATATTTAATTTCAGGAGCTACACTTGGACAGTAATGAAATTGCAGTTGCAGGTGGCCTTGTTGTTGCCCATGGCATGATAAACAAGGAAAATCTTGAGGTTCTCAATCTTGATTGTAACCAGTTTGGTAAGTAAGCAGTGTAATTACTCAATCTTCCTCTTCCAAATGTCCTTGTTATGGCAGATGCACCTGTCATATATGATATTTCTTATCTTTAATGTTCAGGCACAAATCGTTAATCATCTACTTATTTCACATCTTTTATGAATTCTTCCAATTTTAGCATCATTGTGCATCAACACATAAACTCCACCTTAGTTTTTCTTCTTTTTTCCAGTGTCTTGTTTCTGCTGAACCCAGATATGTATATTTCCCTTTTATATCATATCTTATATTTCATTTTTCTTCATTTCCAAAAGTCTGAATATTGATGGTTCCACAGTTTGTTGTAAGTAATTACTTCTGCATGTCTTTAAATATTTCATTGTGCAGTTTGAGTGTTCTTAGACTGGTTCTTGAGATTCACAAGCAAAATATCTTAATCTCCTATTCTCAGGGATATTGATGTGATATAGATGAAAAATAATTCTATGTTATTGTTTTGTTTGATATAAGGTTTTCATTTATATGTTTTTCAAATATACAACATCCTTTATTCATGTTGTGAGCATGATTATTCTTGTCTTCCTTTACATCAGATCCTGTAATTTTTTATTACTTTATGAAAATGCGGGCATGCTATGAATTAAATAAGAAGCATTTAGTCGATCATGTTAGATTTTCAAAAAGTCTGAAGCATTATATCTTTTTCAGCTTTCATGTAGAAACTGATATATTGTTTATGTTTTTGTGGGTAAACCATTATAGGTGAAGAGGGGCGAGAGAGTCTCGTGATTGTGCTGCAAGATATTGATCGCTTAGAAGCTCTTGCTACTCTTGAAAATGATGAAGAACCTGACAGTGAAGGGGAAGAGGAGGATGAGGATGATGATGATGACAGTGATGAAGCAGAGGAAGAAGAGGAAGAAATACAAGAGGTGGCTAATTCTGGTGTCAGCCCTCTCAAACAAGCTCATGTTAAAGTACAGCCTGTAAAAGTGAGTGATTTACTTGAAATATGCAAATAGTTATTTCATTATGAATTTCTTCATTTTTTTCTTATATAGAGACTGATAACTATATGCTTCCAAGAGAGCGCTTGCTTAGTGATGGA